>JAAGEH010000434.1:17258216-17347454 GCA_011751065.1 Lasiurus cinereus
ACTGAAAGGCCCCAGGTTTGATTCCAGTAAAGGGCACCTGCCTGGGTTGCGGGCTTGATCCCCAGTAGGAGGCGTGCAGGAAGCAGCTGATCAATGGTTCTCATCATTGATATTTCTATCTTTCTCTCCCTCTCCCTTCCTCCCTGAAATCAATAAAAAAATATATTTTTTAAAAAAGAAGCAAAAGTAAAATTAATACCAGCTGGGTACTTATTAGGTACGAAGCACAGATCTCTGAGCCTTTACACAACACAACCCTATGAGGTGGGTCAATTTCTTATCCCCATTTTTATAAAAGGAAACTGAGATTCAAAGAAATGAAGTGTCTTGCCAAGGTCATGTGGGCTGGGCTTCTAACCTAGGCATCAATGCCAGAGCCAGTGCCTCTGAGCACCTGCCATTCCACTGCCGGACAGAGGAAGAGCCCAGAGCCAGGCTGCAGAGGCCCAAGGTGTGGTGGGCAATCTAGGCTGGGCCTCCCTGAGAGGAGCTCTGAGCAAACCCTTACTCCCCAGAGAACTCTGACTTAGGCTCCCAGACTCACTAAGGGCACTCCTTATTTGGCAAGCACAGTGGAGAATGCTAAGCCCTACTAACATGGCACTCAGTATGATCTCGTGATGTGGCCTCGGGTCAGCTCTGCAGCCTTGGACCCTGGGCACCTGTGCACACGCTGGAGCTCCGGGCAACAGACGATGTGCCCCACACCGCCTTACCCTTGCCCAGCCTGGGCATTCTGCCTAGATTTCCTTCGTTGTATTTTCCAAATTTCATCCCTTTTCTAAGGTTCAGCTCAAATGCCACCATCTTTCATGAAGCTCTCACAGATTCCAGATTCCACTTCCCGCTGGTTAGAAGCGATCCCTCCTCTCCCTGCATATTGCAAACCCTCGCTTGCACAGACCAGTGCTTCCTGGCCAGCATTCGCCTCCCCTTGTGCCAGTATCAGTGCCTCCTCACCCCTCTCCATTGCAGTTACTCCCCACAGAGGGTCATTCTCTGTCTCTAGGGGTCACATCCTCCAGGCCAGTGATTGGTTAGCAATGGGCATGTGACCCAAGAGTGGCCAAATCAGAGCAGCCATAGTATTTTTACTGGAATTCTTGGGAAAGAGGCCTCGCTCTCTGCTGTGCTAAGCTGATAGAAAGAAAGCTTAGAGTTGCTGATGCTCATCTTACCACTAGGGGAGGGTGTACTTGAGAATGAATTCAATACAGAGGAAAACAGAGCGGGGAGGAAGATAGATAGATAGATAGATAGACAGACAGATAGAAAGAAAGAAAGATAGAGAGACTTCTAAAGTGCTAGACATCTCAGTAAGCCCCTGGATTCACCACGCTGGAAGCTAGTATGCCTCTGGCCTTCCTGTTCCTATGAGTCAGTGAACTTCCATTTTTTGCTTTTAAGTGAGCTTGAGTTTAGTTTTCTGTCACTTATGATAAAAAAGGTCTTAAGGAATAAAACTTCTCCTGAGCGCCCTATCACATATTCCCCGGGGTCATAATTCTTTATGTATATAGCTTCTCTCCCTTATTAGACTATAACTTTCCTGACAGCAGAAACCATGTATGCTGTACTTTACATGCTCACTAGGTCCCAGTGTCAGGCCAGAGTGGTACTAGGATGTGTTCAGGTCACAAAGTGTTAAAGCTGTGAGCGTCTGTGGCCATAAATTTCTTCTAGGTTCTCAAGTATAAATGTGGTCACTAGGTGGCTTGTCAGGTGCTGCAGTGTGAGGCCCCTAAAAGCTGGGCCCTCTCTCCTTATGGCTTTGTGTGCTCATCAATCATCTCCTCTCATCTCAATTGAACTCATTCAACAACTAGATTATTGATGGTGGGTTGAGCACTATGCTGAAGGCAGCAGTGGATAAAAAAAGTCCCCACTCTGGTGAGACAGACATAAAATATTACTGCTGGAGCAAGTTACTCACTCTCCCGAGCCTCAGTTTTCACAGTTTTTTAAATGGGGATAAATACCTTATGATGGTACTTACGGGGTTTAATGGAATAATCCATATATAGCAGTTAATATATTTCTTGTACATAATAAAAACTCAATTAATGATAGCAAGTATAATTATCATTACTGAAAAGTTAACATGGATAAATATATAATGGCAAATGGTGTTAGCCTGGATGAAGGAAACAAACAGGGCACTATGAGGGCCAGCAGGGGAGGACCAGTGGTGGTAAGAGATGGTATGAGGACAGGCTGGTGCCTGTGACCAGAGGGAAGGGAAGGAGCATGTGAAGAAGTGAGAAGAGTATCTCAGGCAAAGGAAACACAGTGGGAGGCCCAAGGTGGGTGGGATGCTGTTTGAGGCTGTAATGTGGCAGCTGGATGAAAATGAAGGGAGGTGATGCTAGAGATGCAGGCAAGGGCCATGGGGCAGCCTGGTAGGATGCCCAGGCCCAAAAATCCAGTGGCAGGGCAGAGAGACCCACTTGCTGATGTACTCCCCGGTGAGGATGACGCTGCAGGTCTGGCACTTGAAACAGCTGACGTGCCATTGCTTGTCCAATGCCAGGAGCGACTGGCCATGCTTGATCTCCTCCTTGCATCCAGCACAGTCTGTGAACACAAGAGGACGTTGCTGAGGAAAGCATCCCGGGCCCCTTGAGTACTGCCATCATCTCACCCCAGGTCAAGGACACCTCTGTGAACATGTTTTCCCACAACAGCTCCCACCCTGGCCCTGGCACCATCCAGGGGTGGTGAGATGAGCTCCACTGGGGGAGAGAAAAGGACACTGGAGCCCTGGCTTCTTGACACTAGTGTGAGGGAGAAAGAAAGACTTCCTAGGGTCTTCCAGAAAGTTCCTGCTTGTTGTCCTTACCACTGTTCATCCAGACTGCTTCTGGCCTTCTCTCAGGTTGCTAGCAAGCCCATGCTACTCTCCATGACCTGGACCTGCAGCATCAGCACCACTGGGAGCTGCGCACAGGCAGCAGTGAAGGCCCCACCCAGACGGCTGCATTTTATCCAGATCTCGGCTCACAGTAAAATCCGAGAGGCACTGCTCCAGGGGATAAGCTTAGAACCTATTTTTTCTCATCCTTAGGCTGTATGCTCAATGGCAATGTTTTGTGGTTAAATTTCTTCTCTTGCCTAGCACCATGCTCAGCATGAGTATGAATGAGCGGGCCTTATAGCATCCAGGCAAGAATAGTATTTACCATGCCTGGCCCCCCTCCAGTGTGCTTCTGTACCAAACGTTTGCCTCCCAAGTGGCAAGGATCAAAAAATCAAACGAGACTGTCCAAAACCAGAAAGGTGCCCTCATTCTCCGTCCCCGTCATTCTGAAATGTGCACTGGGGCCACAGAATATGGGGGGGCCGGCAGCTGCCTGTTGCTCAACCAATGTCTGGGGAGGGGCAGGAAATGGAGCCAGCGCCAAGGTACTTGGGAGATGCTGGGAACTGGGGCCTAGCCAACCGGATGGCCCACTCTAGAGGAGGAAAGGGTCATGAGGCAAAGTTTACTATAGGTCAAGCCTCCCTTTTGGCTTCATGAGACAAATGCACCTCGGAGTAGTGGGGAGAAAGACACCGCACACCACATTGGGAGAGCCTGGCTGGAGGCCCGCACATCCAGCTGGGAGCCAGTCCTGGGAGAGAAGATGATGAGTCTGCAAGTCCAGGAAGGGGGTGAGCCCCTGCAAGCTGTGGGAGGTCGGGGCCCTGATGAAGTGTTGTAGGAGGCAGCTCCCATAGTACCCGCCTCTTGGCTATCAACATCTTTCTAACATCACTTAGCACAGGCTAGGGGCAGGAACATTTTTGATTGCAAGATGCTTGAAGATCCAGGCTTTCAGATGGGGTCTAGGAAAATATTCTGGGGTTTATTTTTTCTCTTCTTCTTGTTCTCCTGGGATAAACTATCCCCAAACCCCCATTACAGTAATCACAGGCTTTAGAACGTAGTAGTTTAGAGAGGCTAGGCACCCCTTCCCCCCCTTTATAGACAGACAAGAGTCTGAAGTGACTTGCCCATAGAAGAACCTGAAGGTACAAAGACTGCACCTGTGTCTCCAGGAGGGTAAAAAATTCCAGAGGGGCTCAGAGAACATTTGGTCCCAGTTTCACCCAATATAGGAATCTACAGCATTGACAGTTGGGCGTCATTCTCTGTTTAACCACCTCCAGGGGTGGGAAGCTCACCCCTTTTGAGGAAGTCGACTTTTTTTGGACAAGCAAGATGGTCAGGAGCCAAGACTCAACTCCTGTGACAGCTCTATTTTATGAAACCAGGGGTAATCTACCGCTCTCCCCACATGACACTGCCTTCAAATATTTAAAGGCAACTACAGTTTCTGTCTTGTTTTTCATTTCTTACACTTTGCTTTTTCTTGCTTGAAATGGTCACCCACTGGTCAAATTCACTTGTGGATTCCATGGACCCAGGCATGTTATTGGCCAACAACACAATTCTCTACCTCTCCAGTAAGCTTATTTGAAGAGCTGCATTCTTCCTAGTAATGAGTCCCACCTCTCTAAGTTGTAGTGAGCTACCTGGGAAGAACTGAGCACCTTGAGTTAATATTTAGGAGGTGGTAGTATAGTGGTTAGAGGTTGGGTTGAGAGTTTAGAGTGAGGAGTAAGAGTCTGGTGGAGGGGAGAATCCCAGCTCTCCCACTTAATAGTTGTGTGACTGCTAGGCCCCAGCTTCTTCATCTCAATATTTTCCTTATAACTTTGGTGTGAAGATGAACTGAAATCAGGCCTGTGAGGACTTAGCACAATGCTGAGCACATATGTGCCCAATATGTGATTGCTGATTATTATTTCACATTCTCATGTTTTTAACCTATATTCTCTGCATCCTCCAATCTCTGATCTGAGGCCAAAAGCAATATTCCTATTGTAGGGAAGGCCTACTGACCCTGAGAACTCTGGGATACCTTTTTCACGTGGCTTTTATTTTCATGTTAAACTTCTGGTCCTCCATTGTTCTGGCTTCATATTTATCAGAACTGTTTTTGCCTTTTTTTCTCTTTTCATTCAGGCACCCAATCCAGGAGTCCACAAGTCTCATGTCATAACCACACCCTGTTCCTAGTTGGTTTCTGCAAGCCAGCTGTCCACTACTCATATGTTCCTCTCTATTCCAAAATTACAACCTTCAGCTGGCAGAAGGTATGATGCCTTCACCTGTTCCTTCCAGATTCCTCAGTTTATTGAGGTTTCAAAAGACCCCCAGTTAGCTCCATTCATTTCACTTAGATCAGCAAAAATGAGTGGGTTTTGTGAGTCATAGCAAGCTCCCCACCTTGTTTTAGGCAACTAATCCAGCACAGACCTCCTTCCTAATTAGCAAATCATGTCTTTGATTGAGGGTGCTAAGGGAGTAGGCTCCAGGGCCAGATTCACATCTCTGGGCTCACATCCCAGTCCCATTACTTACTATCTGTGTGATTTTGGGGAAGTTATTTATGCTCTTTGAGTCTCATTTTTGTCATCAATTATTCTTATCTCCCTCATAGACTTGTAATGATTAAATGAGATATTATATATAGAAACCTTAGTGTAGCCTAGCTGGTATGGTTCATAATGAATCAGAAGGTCACAGTTTGATTCCTGGTCAGGGCACATACCCGGGTTTTGGGCCCAGTCCCCAGTAGGGGACGTGCAGGAGGCAGTTGATCAGTGATTCTCTCTCATCATTGGTGTTTCTCTCTTTCTTCCCTTCTCCCTTCCTCTCTCTGAAATCAATAAAAACATTTTTTTAAAAAGAAAACTTAGTGTATTTCTGGACAATCATAACAATCAATGTTAGCATTGGTGGTGATAGTTATAATTGTGATGATTGTGGTAGATAATGATAGCTGTGATGGTGGGGGTGAAGGTGATGGTGGTAGTGATGGTGTTGGTAGTTATGGTGGTGATGGTTGTGATAGTGATGTGGTGATGTTGGTAATGCCATTACTGCTGCTGATTCCTGTCATTGAAGTCTGTGAGGAAACATTTCTTCTTTCTTTGGAAAGTTACATGATTTTTTCCCATCTTAACAGTTCCTGAATATCCTTCTTGACCTATTTTGATTAGATATAACTCCTGCTTTTCCAGAAAGTCTTTATTCACCCTCTGATAAATCTCACATTTCTTTAGATAAAAACGACATCACCTTTTTTTCTCCTTTTTCTTTTTCCATGATACCTTCCTCATCTTAGTGCTCTCTAGAATTTGGTTTTGGTTCCCTTTCCTTTGGGAACTCAGCAGACCTTCCAACATTCCCTCTAGTCATTTGCAGTGACAGGGATGACCTCAGGCAGAAAACATTTCTATGACACATGTGCTCTGTCGATGTACAGATTAATGTCTTTACTTTGTGAATAATAAGATGAGCCATAGTCCTGGGTACTCCCCTGGTGTTCTGCCCAAATGCTCACTTGCTTCCCATTATCCATTATTCCTCTACTCCTGATCTGCAGAATTATGGTAGAGACATTGAGTAGCCTCTCCTTGGGGACGTATTCACATGCAAGAATCCCAAACTCAGCTGAGGAGCCTCCCACCTGTCTGAGATCCGATGCACACAGTGACATACAACACAAGCTGAGAGAAATAACGATAGATTTAAGAATCTTCTCTGTTCACCTTTGATGTGCTTTCTAGATTAAATCTCCAAGTGGACAACATACCTCACATTATTTTAGAGAGCACTTTACGCACTATGATGTATCTTAGTCTGATTCCTGTACATCAATACGTTTGCATTCTACAAAGCTGGGTAAACTAAGCACCAGGGAGGCTACATAACTGCTTTACATCATGCAGAAGGCTGGCAGGCCCCTGATTCCCAGCTCCCTTCTTTCTACTGCCTCCCAAGTGGTTCCACTGGCCTCCCGGTACTTCAGCAGCATCAGTCACAGGGCCCCGGTCCTGCATCCCAGTGTCCTGGCCGTGCTGCTATTCTGCATGATGCTTTCAAAGAGTTATGAAAGATCACAGTGTATGCACTCAGCCATCTTGAGATGGGAGAAACCTGCTCAGAGCAGCAAACTGTTCTTGGGAAGGGCTGTTCATCCTACAAACAGACCCAATTTGACTGAAAGGAAGAAAGGGTGATGGAGGGAGCCTTCCCATGGTCTTTCTCTCCAGCTCACCACCTTGGGAAGACTCTCATAGAGCCCCCTAGGGGCCAACCCTGCTGACTTGGGTGTGTGTGCTCACCCACCTCAGCAGGATGTAGCTCTAGCATGCTGACTCTGCTGCTGCTATGGCTGACAGCCCCCCACACCAGTACAGTGATGCAGCACAGGAAGCTAATGGGTTTTCATTGATTCTGCCGACAAGGCCAGTGAGTGTCACATAGCATGAAGGAATACTGGAGCCTGGTGTGGTTTACTGAGACCCAGGGGGCCAGATCCCTGTTTATATGTCAGCAGCCTGTCAAGGGTGTCTGGGAACAGTGAGTTAGACATCTTACTGCCAGACACACTTGAGTGGAATGGACATTGCACAAATTAGAATGACTGTTCCAAGGTATACTCTTGATCCTTAGTTCCCCTCCCCCCCCCAATCTGTGATTAAGTGATAAAATATGACATTTGCTATAGCCTGACAGATGTCCTCCTCATCCCTAGATGGTGAGCCTCAATCTTATGAACAGAGAATGAATTACCCAGGATGCTTATCAAGAATGAAGATTTCTAGGTTCCTTTCCATAAGTCCAAAGTGGGCCTGGAACTGTGTTTGTCCCAGTTCTGCAGTGGTACTGATGCAGCAGTGCACAGAACACACTCTAGGAGATGCTAGCACAGCCCTTGTGGTTCACTCCCACATGTTCTCTTTTGTAAGGCAGGTCTGAGAATTCCTTTTTAGTGGGACTTATAAAAATGGAGAACCACTGGCAGGAAAACACTTGGGCAGCTCCATTAGGGTGCCCTTCGGAGGTGGATGCAGAGAGGAAGATAAGATCAGGAGCCCAGCTCATCCCAGAAAAGCCCACCCAATGGCACAGACCATCACTGTTTATAGTCAGGCAGCTGCTCTCCTTGCATTTGTGCTTAGGGAAGCTTGTCAGTCTGGGCCACATGCCAACTGGGTCATGATTCAGAAGTCCTCCAGGGTGGAAACCTCCTGCACTTCTCTCTAGGCCTGCAGAAGCCATAAATGGAGCCGAGACAGGGGAGCCCTGGGAGACAGGGGGGTAGGTGCCCAGTGGGGAGGACTCACGGCTTGGTCCGCGGATCTTGATGGGTTTACTGCTGGTCATGGACTGGGAGCACGTCTGACACACACACTCTTTCCCGCTGAAGGTCACTTTGTCTCCAATGGGGAAAGGCTTCCTACAAGGGGGCGAGGGAGAGAGTCAGTACCTCGTCTCTGGAGGGATTCTGTGTCTACTGGTGCTCTGACAGCACACGTCCTCAGAGCTCTTTGGTAACACACACAGCCTGCCTTCTAGAGCACCAGATAAATCCAGGCACCGTTCATAGGGTCAGGCTGACTAAATCACTCAGTTAGGGCCAGGGCCAGAACTGGAAGCCCACTGGGGCTAGTTACATGATTTCAACATGGGGAGAATCATGGCACTTAGTTAAGCATACATTTCTTCTCAGGTGAATGAAGTGGTTAGTAACTCCTCTTCGAATTGGTTCTGGAAGGACTGTTTGCATCCCAACCTGATTTTTCCCTGCATGTCTAAGAGAACTCATTAAGCTGCTGAACTTACCATCCAGGATCTTTAGAAGTCCACAAACAACCTCTTCCTCCCGCAGCTTGAGTTTTCATCTATGCAGTTTGAGTCTCGCAGCTCCGAGTTCTCAAGCTCCTACATGGCCGTCCTCCCTAACTAAGTACACGCTGCATCCAATAGCCCACATTGTCCATCCCACTGTCCATGGGCCCTACTGTGCTAACCTCTGGTGGGTCTGGGAATCCAGAACCCAGGGCCCAGGTTTTAAGAGATAGAGGATGAATGAATTCCACCTCTTTCACACTGTCATTGGTCTCAATAAAAAAACCCTTATCAGTAACTAACCAGTGGTTATTTTATGGGGAGGATAATCCTATATAATAAGAGAAGCATATGCTAATTATCCATTACACTGTGAGGCGTAACAGCTGACCGTGTAATGACCAGATCACGAATCTGCAGGAGGATGGGGCATTGAACTACAAGCAGGTGATGGAGAGCTACAGCAGGGGGCAGGGCAGCAAGCTGTGAGGGTTGGGGGAGGTAGTGAGGGGGCAGGGGGCGCTGCAGGAGGGCAGCAGCGAGCTACTGGTTACAAGCTGGTGGCAGAGAGCTACAGGAGGGGGCAGGGCAGCAAGCAAGTGGGAGGTAGAGAGCTACAGGAGGGCAGCAGCGACCCACTGGTGCTCAGATTTGTGCTCAGGGCTACTAGTTAATCTATAAACTCCTTTCCCAGTTTAAAAATGTATATATGTTTTACTTTTAATTAGAACCGTCCATTATATTATAACGTATTTGTGGGCAGGGTTGAGGTTTTGTTTATTTTTTATCTCCTTAATATGGTACTTGGCATACAGTGGACCCTTAATGTACACTTACTAAGTTAACAAGTGATTGGGATGCTGGGAATGAGAAGGAGAGAAGGAGTAAGATTTTCTTCACCTATCAGATATCCTGAGAGGCTAGATGATTATCATTATGATAATGAAAATAATAATTAATAATAATAAAAGCGGACACAATTATGTATCATTCACTGAGCTAAGGTCTTTGGGTGCCTCATCTCATTGATCTTCATGAAAACCCAGTGAGGTTGGAATGGCTTTAATGCCCATTTTACTGATGGAGAAGCTGAGGCTTAGGGAGTGGGGTCACTTGCCAGGATCCTGGAGGAAGGCTATACACAGATATCCCTGTAGCACAGGTAGCTGAGTGTGGGAGTGCAGCCAGATGCCTGGCTTCCAAACTGAGTACTGAGGCTAAGGAACTCAGTGATTCCTTTGGGCCTTTTGATGGGAAATGAGAGGCTGAGTGTGGGGGCTCTGGGCTGCACTACGCCTTCATTGCAGGACAAAGTAGTGTTTTACATTCAATCACATTTGACAGAAAGGATTCAACTGTTAAAAGGTTTGAAAACCACTGGGCTATCGGATCCTTCTACCCCTGAGATTCTAGAAACCAAAGTGTCCAGCCTAAAGCGCAGGAAGTCCCAGGAATGCCTGCAAAAGACAGTTTCTTCCCTTCCCTGGGGGCTTAGCAGAAGATCCGGCCTCCGCTGGCCACTTGCTCACCTGCACAAGCTACACACGAAGCACTTGGGGTGGTAGGTGCGGCCCAGGGCAGAGATGACCTCGCCGGTGATAAAGTCCCGGCAGCTGTCGCAGCGTGTGCCATAGAGTTGCTGGTAGTCCTGGGTGCAGATGTACTCCTGGTTCTTGAAGAAGAAGCCCGACTGGGCCAGGCCGCAGCCACACACTTAAGGAAACGAGGAGAGAAAGAAGAGCAGATTGAGTCCAGGGAAGGTCTGCAAGCATGAGGGTCTTGTTGGACACAAGGCCAGTATCTGATTTGGTCACGAGTGACCAAAGAATGGAGGCACATTGGACTCATGGATCTTTGGGGCCAGTTTTCCTTAAAGTATGGGCTGAAGACCACTCACATCAGGACCACCCATTGGGCTTCTCAAAATGCAGATGCTTGGGCTTAATCAGACTCCCTAGGGCTGGGCCTGGGATCTGCATTTTAACACACTCCCCAGCTGATGTGGTACATGCCAACTGAGACCACTGATGTTATACAATCTTCTCAATAGTGGATGAAAATTAAAGGCCATGTGGCTCACACTATGCTAAATGCTGATGTATCATGGATTTGATAAAGAATCATTCAGTTATAAATTTCCTGGGCACTTCTTACAAGCATGACTCTGGGCTAGGTGTTTTAGGTATGGGGACCATGCACTCCGAATCCCAAAATGGACTCAATTTACAATGGCAATGGGATGGATGATTTGAAGATTATAATCTGTCCTCATCATAGCCAAAAAGGGTGCATCTGTTTCCAGGCATGAATGATAAACACAATCCCCAAACTGTGAAGAGCTCATAATGTGTGTAGAGGAAGATCAGACTGAACATAAATCATGGTGACAGGCCATGGGCTGGTACAGGTAGAATATTCTGTGAGGGGGGAGGGAAAGGGAGCATAATCTGTGGGGGAGGCTTCTTGGAGGAGGCAGCTCTTAAGTTGAACTTGGAAGAATAGCATAAGCTGAAGCATACAGGCAAGAAGTTGCAAGTGATATTTGTGTGGAGATAGGGCTGAGAAGGAGTGGTGTTTTCAGGGATTGGACAGTGGAACTATATGGAAATATTGACAGGCCAGTTGGAGGAGGGCCCAGATCTAGCTTTGTGCTATACTAAGAAGCTAGGAATGGTTTTCCCTTTAGTTTCTAAAAACATAAAGACGTTATTTAAAAAAACATAGACATATACAAAAAATAGAGAGAGAAGATGTTAATGATTCTCCATTACTGAGTTGCAAAAATGATCAATTGTCTTGGTAGCTTTTGAATAGAGAGGCAACATGATTTTATGAGGCATTTCATTAGGTTTTGGGGATGTCCTTTTGGACAACATGAAGATGTATACAACAGAGAATAGAAGAGTAGGTGGCTACAATCGTAGGTGTCTGAACAACTGAATCACACGTGACTCTCTTCCTCGAAAGAACTTAGAAAGATGGGAAATGAGATTTCTTTGAGAGTGGAGTTATGAAATCAACACATAATGGGCAGAGCAGAAAGAGGCAAAGTTTCTTCTAAGATATCAAATGGCTCTCAGGGCCACCAGAACTTCTAAGTGTATTGATCCAGCTAAAGCAAGGATGGGCCCTGGCTGGTTTGGCTCAATGGATAGAGCATCAGACTGCGGACTGAAGGTTCCCAGGTTCCATTCCGGTCAAGGGCACATGCCTAGGTTGCGAGCTCAGTCTCCACCCAGTGGAGGTTGTGTGGAGGTCATTCAATCAAGGATTCTCTCTTATCATTGATGTTTCTGTCTCCTTCTCCCTCTCTCTTCCTCTCTGAGATCAATAAAAATATATTTAAAGAAATTATAAAGCAAGGATGGGCCAGCCAGAAAGGGGCTGGTTGGTAATCAGAGGCCTCTGGAGAGTCCGTTCAAACCCTCAGATCAGCTCCCTTGTTCTGACTACATTCACCGAGCAGCTGTCTGATTGTGTGACTTTCTACATAGATTGCCTTTGGGAGAGAAGTGGCTGGTTAGAGTAACATGCACTAGAACAATAGTCAGCAAACTCATTAGTCAACAGAGCCAGATATCAACAGTACAATGATTGAAATTTCTTTTGAGAGCCAATTTTTTTAAACTTAAACTTCTTCTAATGCCACTTCTTCAAAATAGACTTGCCCAGGCCGGGTATTTTGTGGAAGAGCCACACTCAAGGGGCCAAAGAGCATGTGAATTGCAAGCCGGGGTTTGCTGACCACTGCACTAGAACAATGGGGAGTTACAGCTCTTGTTTACGTTAATAAACAGGCATTCTGGTTTTCTACATTGGTTTTCTGAGGACTTTATTAACATGAGTCAACTTTCTCAAGCGTGGCCAATAGTGGGGAAACCAATGAGACAGAGTTTCCAAGCCTGTAAGTGTGAGGAGCTGGCTTGGACAGGGTGACATCACCCCAGTTAATACCACCCCATCTTGAATAAGGAAAGTTGTTCTGCAAAAGCAGCCAGGTTAAATTAGGAGGGAATTCCAGGTGGATGCCAGAAATATTTCGCAAGTGTTTGTTCACCTTGCAGGCCAGAGGGCAGGCTTACAGGGCCAGGGTGAGTGAGGAGGGCAGCCCCAGATGTCACAGCACGGGGGTGGGGGGGCAGTGCAGCACAACAGGAGGCATAGTGGTCTGGGAGTCAGGCCCCCCTGGGCTTTGGTCTTGTCCTGCCACTAACTCTCTGGGTATCAATGAACTTGGCCCTCTCTTGTCTGGGGCCTCCGTTCACTTACATGTAAAATGACCTGAGCTTTTCTTTGACTACCGTCCTGTGAGTCCAGGGAGAAGGAGAGCTTCCTTTAGGGCTCACGATCAGCCCAAACACTTGAAACTTAGTGTGAAGTAGAGCTGGAGGCCCTGGAGCCCACCCCTGTGGAGAAGCAGGGTGAGTGGGTGGAAGTGGTGGTAAAGGTGAGGGGTGGGGGAGGGTTGTTCTTCCATCAGGCCTCATGAAAATTCATCACTTCAAACAATGCCGGACCTGGAAGGCAGGCAAGGCCAGAGTACACACTGTTCTGAGGTATGCAGGTGGCTGATCAATTGACTTCATGGCTGTGGAATTAGTTAGGTCATGGCTTACGACCTCATTGGAAACAGCTCCTGTTTTTTCCCTTCTTTTCTCTCTTTTGTTTCCTCTGTCAACTCCACCCCCGGAGTCACCTCTCCCAGTGGAGAAAGCCAGGAGGCCACAAGAAATCTTAGAACAATGAGTTCCTTCTTTTCCCCCAAGGAGCTAAAGGAGGAAGTTTTTGGTAGAAAGGATGCGAAGGCTGATAAGAATCTCAGGGGCTCCTGGAAGTACAGTGGGGAGCATTGGGATGGAAGGTGAGCTGGCCCATGACAGGTGTCTCTGGGGAGGCCCCATAGAGGGACTGTAGTGCAGAACTGATGTGGAATCAGCATACTCAGAAAGTCATTATTTTATTTATTTATTTAATATATTTTATTGATTTTTTACAGAGAGGAAGGGAGAAGGATAGAGAGTTAGAAACATTGATGGAGAGACATTGATCAGCTGCCTCTTGCACGCCCCCTACTGGAGGTGTGCCTGCAACCAAGGTACATGCGCCTGACCAGAATCGAACTTGGGACCCTTCAGTCTGCAGGCCAACGCTCTATCCACTGAGCCAAACCGGTTTGGGCAGGAAAATCATTATTCAGGAATCAAAAATATAAAATCTTGCCCTGGCCCATTTGGCTCAATGGATAGAGCATCAGCCTGCAGACTGAAGAGTCCCAGGTTCGATTCCGGTCAAGGGCACATGCCTGGGTTGTGGGCCGATCCCCAGTGTGGGGCCTGCAGGAGGCACCAATCAATGATTCTCTCTCATCATTGATGTTTCTATCTCTTTCTCCCTCTCCCTTCCTCTCCAAAATCAATAAAGATATATTTTAAAAAATATATAAAATCTTAAAGAGAAGCAGCTCAAATGCTTTGACAATGAACAGGATATGAAAAGTTAGAAGTGCTTTGAGAAAATCGAGAATGAATGCTCTCTGTGAATACAGAGCCTAGAAGGAGGACTTGCATACAGCCTGGGCACGTTTCAGTGGAAAAGGTACTGTTTCGTGGATCACTGCCCATGTTCCTATTCTAACACTCAGATGTGACTTTGAAATAGTTGCCTCACCTCTCGGAGCTCAGCTGCCTCATTTGTGAAATGAGGTGGTTAGGTGGTAACTGAGGACACATCCAGATCTGAGAGTCCAGGATTCTGGCATATAATTCTGTTGATTTTCAACTTTTCAAACAAGACTGAATTTTATGAAATTTCAAAATCAAAGCATTGGAATGGCCCCTGAGGGTGATCTAGCTCATTACTTAAAATATTTAAATTATGAAATACATTATGCATGCAGAAAATGTATAAAATATGTATGTACCATTTAAAGAAGAAAAATAAAATTCACTCTTAGGTGTCTGCTGCCAAGTTTATGAAATAGAGCATTACCAGCACCTTGGGAGCCTATTTGGCTCTTCCTAAAGCATCCCTTCCCCACATTATCCCAAAATGTATGTTGTTGTTGCCTTGCTTTTCTTTAGTTTCACCACCTGTGATGTATCTGCAAACAATATAGGGTGAGTTAGGGATAGACATTTTGATACAAGTTTTATTCTCTTCTACCCAGTACCAAAGTTGGTACAGCTGTGTCTCAGTATTGTCTCCTTCTCCGCAGCCAGTTTATTTCTCATCCACCTAGACCCTGAGAGTAAGGCCTTTGGAAGGGGAAATCTCAGGCCTCCTATTAGATTCCCACTTTGGCCAGGCTCCAGGCTTCGCCTCCTGCTCTCCATGGTCCACAATAGGCATCAAGGTAAAAGCTCAAGGTCTCCCAGGTTTAGCATAAACCGTCAGGATTAAATCTGGCATTGGCAGTCCCAGCAGGATTTCTGCTTTTATATTTGCTTTTCACCTCTTCCTTTCATGTCAGCACAGTAGTGTGTATTAAAAAAGTTGTAAAAGAAATTCATAGAGATTTTAGATTTTTCAAATGAGAAGTTATTTAGTGTAACTAATCCCTGGGAACAAAATCCTCTCATTTGTTTCATCTCTAATTAAGTAAGTTGACATTGAAAATAATACTCTTTTATTCCTTTTTAAAGTCCTCATTAAAAAAGATTCCACCTCTTCCCTGTGATAGATGTTAAAATGGCCAAATTCTTCCCTTCTCTGCATTCACACCCTGGAAATCTGATCTGCAGATCCACCCAGAAAAGGCAACATTTATTTCTCAGTGATCTTTTACTATTTATTTATTTATTTATTTATTTTTACAGATTTACTTATGTATTATTGTTGTTTTCCTACTAGCTAACAACATTATACAGATTTGAGGTACACAATTCTACAGCACATCATCTGTACATTGTATTGTGTGTTTTACACCCCAAGTCAATTCTCTGCTCATTACTATTTACCCTTCCTGCCCCGCCCCCATCCTTATCCACCTCCCTTTCCCCCTCTCCCCAGTATTTCTCCATAAATAATCTTGAATCTGAATTGGCCATTTAACTTGCTTTTAGCCCAGTGGTCGGCAAACTGCAGCTCTGGAGCCACATGTGGCTCTCGAGCCTCGGTTTGCTGACCACTGACCTAGACTCTCAATTCCAATTATTACAGTCTGTTGCTCCTTTTGATTAAGCCCTAGCCAATGGGACATTAAAAAGTGTGACAGTAGCTGCGGCTTGAAAAGGTCTTGCTGATTGAACTTGAATTCTGAGACCACCATGACGTTGAGTCCAAGCCAAGCGGCTGGGAGGATGAGGAGCCATATGGAGCCACTCAGGTCAACAGTCTGCCAAACACAGCCAGCTGACCCACCACTTCATCATGATGAGGCAGGTAGAGATAAGCAGAGCCAGCTGACTGAAAGAGCTGCCCAGTTAACCCAGAGAATCATGAGCTAAAAGATTGTTCTAAACAACTGAATTTTGTCATAAATAAAAGACAACAGATACATTCTCTTAAGACTAATTGCAGAGCCATAGCTCAAACCTCCTTATAACAATTCTATTATCTTTGTCCTACCTCAATTTCTGGTGATATAAAAATGGTCACTCACCAAGATACTCTTACAGGTCAACTTGTATTAAAGGGGTTTGCAAATTCTCAATATAAAATTTAAATCACATCAATTAAAATACATCCCATTTATGCTTCCACAAACAAATTGGGGAATATTTAATTTGTTTGCTCAGTGCTGAATTCAGCTAGATCCCAAGGAAAGAAACCCAGGATTTTCCTCAGTGGCAGGGGAAGTCCGTTTCAGATACATGAGGCTGAGGTTGGAAGCAGTTACCAGAATGAAAAGATCTGGAGGTTTTAATTGACCTTAAATTCAAAATACATCAATGGTGTGGAGTGGCTCCTCAGGAAGTATCAGTCACATTAATGCAGTTCTTCACACTGTCATAGAATAAATGCTCATCTCAGAGCCATGTTGAATTTTAGCTGGGACAGCTTGCTTTTTCATTCACTCTCAAATGGATTTTTAGGCACAGGGCAGGACTTTTTTAACAGGTGTATGTAAGCTTGCAGGATTGCCTTTTTCCTTCTGGGTCAGCATTATCATTCTGGGATCACCAAGCCTCCCCCCTCCTCTCCCATATCTTAGCACTTCCCACCCCCTATCCTCTTCTCTTCATACTGCTTAAGGGAAAATTATCATAACAGGCTCGGGGGAAGTCTCTCTCTCTCTCTCTCTCTCTCACTCTCACTCTCACTCTCGCCTGTGTTTGTTTTACCTATCTCTGTGGCATGTTCCTGGGATGGGAGCAGGGCCAGGAATCTGAGAAGGAAGCTGGGAAATTTGGCCTCCTACCTTGACAGGTGAAGCATCTGATGTGGAAGTGGTTATTGTGGACTCGAACCACTTCCCCTTTGCAGGTGTCTCCACATCGGTAGCACTGGATGGCATTGGAGCTGCCCCGGGGATTGTAAGGATTCTGTTGATAAGGAACTGTGGGAAGAAACAAAGTGATCCATAAGGCTCTCATTCTTTACGAAGTCTGTCATAAAACATCATTATAATCTTAACTGGAGGAAAAAGCAGAAAGGGTGCAAATGCTGAGCAGAGTACCTTCAATACATCATCAGGCTGAATATGCCAGTCTAAGACATCATTAGAAGAGAGTGGCATTAAGATGGGAGCCCATAAATCTCCTTAGGCAGAGACTCAGGCATGAGTGAGCATTAACTTTTCTTGCAATGAAAGAGGCCAAATTCACAAATGAAGAGAGATAAAAGAGGAAGTAGAGTATTTTAAGTTAAATAAACCATTTTTAGAGTGATCTCTGGATCAAAGCCAGGCCCCAAACTTTTCAAAGGGAATTTAGGGCTTGCAGTTGTCTCAAGGGTCACAAAGAAATGGGTGACTGACAACCGGCCTTTTTGTTAAGCAAGTTACATCCCCTCTTGTAACTTCGTTTTCACGTCTAGAAAATGGGTGTGGTCAGTGGTAGCACAGACTTTCTATAAAAGAGGCACAAAAGGAGGCAGTTTAGTTGGAAGGACGTTGACAAGGGGACTCTTCTTAAAGATGCCTTTGAACAGCATTTTCCATAATATTGAGAAAATGTCAAAAGTGCATAATGGAGAAAAAAGAGGTGGTGGAGATTTGAAGGGGCTGAAGTCACTGAGGGTTGGAGCTCAGTGGGTGGCATTTAATGGTGTTTGGTATTCAAGAGCTCGGCTAGCCTATGGAGTCAGATGTTCTCTTGCTTTGGCCTTCTCATGGCTACTTTCCTACATCTCCCTTCCCTGAGGTAGACTTCGCTTGACCATTCTAAAATCTGCTCTCCTGGGATTTAATCACAGTAGGCACCTGCCTAGAACTCAAAGTATCAGGGTTGGGAGGGATATTAGCAGCTGTCTGTTTTAACCTCATTATGTGTGAACTGTTGGCATAACTGTGCTAGTGAGGAACTGAGTTTTCTCTTGTATAGGAAGATCCCAGTGGCACCATGAAAGAGTCACTGTTACTTCATTCTCACTCAAAGTGGAGGAGTCCAAAAACTTCTGCTCATTCTCTATCACGGCAAGGCTCACTCTTGTCCTGGCTATAAAGATGACCTGATTGAAGGGAAATTGGTGTCTCTTTGAAATTAATTAATAGAAAAGCAAAAGCTATTTATTCTAAGGTCACTATAGTAAGGGAGTCAGCCCCCATCACTGGCATTTTGGTAGAGACTCAAAGGCAGGCAGAGAAGTGGGAAAGCTTTCTGGTGGGAAAGGGAAAGATCCAGGCTTTCCTGACCGGTGGCTGTGGGCCTGGGGAAGTTCTAGGAGGCCAAGTAGAAGTAGGGTGTCCTATGTGACTGGTTAGGGGTGCACATTTGACTCTCTCTCATTGGTCCTTAGTTAGAAGCAGGGACAAAAATTAGGGATGAGATCTGGGTGCTTCACTGATTTTTTTCCATTCAATATTATTAGTTTCAGATGTACAGAATACTGGTTTGACATTTATATAATTTACAAGGTGACCCCCCTGATAATTCTGAGACCCACCTGGCAATACATAATTTGCAATAGTATTGACTATATTCCTTATCCTGTACTTTACATCTCCATGACTATTTTATTGCTATCAAATTTGTACTTCTCAATCCCTTCTTGGTGTCTATCATGTAGATATGTTGACTTACTGGCTAAACTCTGAATAAGCATATTATAAGTTACTCTGATTCACAGGAACCTTGAACTGCCAAGGAACTTAGAGATCACCTAGTTCAGGAGTTCTGTACCTAGTGTGATAGTTGTTATGTCTGTTCACTGAAATTTGAATCTGTTATTCTAGGCACATGAGGGATAGTACATGATGACTTGCTTGGCAATGAAATGTAAATGGAAGTTGCATGTCACTTCTAATCAAAAGCCCTGCGTGCCACTATGTGATCTGCCATGTTGCATTCCCCATAGCCCAGCGTCCAGTATTACCCCAGTTGGTGTGTAGGGACATGTCAGCTTAGATCCCTGATTTAGCAGTCTAACCCATGATGATCCACTCCCAAGAGCAAGGAAACATTTTTGTGGTTATAGCCTATAAGATTTTTTTAAAAATATACTTTATTGATTTTTTACAGAGAGGAAGGGAAAGAGATACAAAGTCAGAAACATCGATGAGAGAGAGAGACATCAATCAGCCGCCTCCTGCATGCCCCACAGTGGAAATGTGCCCCCAACCGGAATCGAACCTGGGACCCTTCAGTCTGAAAGCCGACGCTCTATCCACTGAGCCAAACTGGTCTCGGCAGCCTATAAGATTTTTTGTTGCAGCATATCTTGACTAATACACCTGAGTTTAATACTTCTTGCTAATTAAATATAAAATTTGGTGTTATGTACATTTTCTTATAGCTTTCTACAGATTTTCAAAGATTATCTCTGTAACCCACTCTCCTCTTTTTAAAGACATAGAACAGGAAAGCAGGACTTTTGATTATCTTCTACTTAAAGGGAACCTGAATTATACCTGTTCTGGAAGGCAAAGAGCTATTTCCTTAGCCCTGATGGTTGCTTCTGATAACTTTGCTATCTGAGGTGAGAGAATAATACCTTCACAATCTTTCTTTCATGGAATCCATGCCCCTTAGTAAACTCTTTTGCCTGTTTTTAATTTAAGACACAAATAAAATGAGTTAGCTAGTTAACTAAATCCCAAGTTAACTTACTAAATGGATTAATACAACAAAGCATATCAAAAAGTACATCATGACCATCATCTTCTCCCCACAGCTCAGTACAATTCTTCCCTCCTCCCCAGAATGTCCATAAACATTCTCTTTAGTCCTGTCTCCTTTTCTTCTCCTCCTGTTCCATATGCTTGGAAAATATTTCATTCTCCCCACTATCCCTAGTTTGTGAAAAAAATATGACCTTGTTTATATGAGCAGTGTGGTGATCTGCTATTGCTGAGGGAAAAAAGCTTCAAGTCTGAAAATAACAACAAAAAGTATAATCATCCCTGATGATCAGAGCTCTAGAAATATCCAAAAGTCCCTCCAGAATCACTGCATAAATTTTCATCTACCTCTTCTAACTTAACCTGTCTTATTTCTCAAGAACTAACTTACAAGATCAATTAGATTTTTCCTGATTTGATTTTTCTGGGGAAATGAATTTGTGATCCTGGTCTTCAGTAATAACCCAGTCTTTGAACAACTCAGATAAAAATGCAAAAAATCAGGGTGAGGGGATGGATTGGAAAAATGGGCCTTCTGGGAACATTTACTGATGGTGGTCCCCCGCCCCCCACCTTGACTTTGTTGCATCTCTCAGGATGAGGTTACTGCTTTGGTGATGCTGACTGTGGCTGGACATCCATAACTGTCTGAATTTTGTACAGAGTCCCATGAACAGAAATGCATGCATCACTGGTGTGAGTTCTTCCAGATTGCTGATGTAAGCTGTGATTATAAAAGGGCAGCAGTGTAGCAAGATTTGAGCTTTAAGATGTGTGAAGACCTTTCCTTATCCAGACAGTACCGACAGAACTCTGGTGGTCCAGGGAAGCTATGCCACATCTGATCCTGGAAGCCACCTCATTTCCAGTAAGATTTTATATCCTTGGCTAATTAAATCAGCAACTGAATCTTATTCTCTGTGTGTGGAGGTATGTATGGAGGATATCTTTCTTCCCACAGATTTATAATCCCCTATCCTGGAACACTAACATTCTATTGTTGATTTTCTGGTCATTATTTCTGGTCATTATTTCTACTGATTTTAGAAAATATTTCAATACTAAGTGATTCATCTCTGAAAGTCACGTAATTTATGGCAAATGTCTTTTTTATTCTAAATTGACTTACACATGAATTTTTGAACTGCTTCATTTGTTAGGAACTATCCTATAGAGCAAGGTTTGAGAGCAGCCATGGCCTCAAAGGACATTAGCTCTGCTTACCTGTGAAATAACCTACAAAGTTAAAAAGTTTGACACAAAATCATGTGGTGTTTCTGACATGTGTGCAGGGAATCTCTGGCTTCTGTTTAATGTTATTTGGCCAATAAAGGGCACGTAGGAGAGACATTCCCAGTTACTAGTCCTTAAGCAGTGCTGGCCAATAGAACTTCCTGAGTTATGGAAATAAATGTTCTATATCTATGTGGTCTAATATAACAATTGCTAGCCCTATGTGGCCATTGGCCACTTGAAATACAGCCAGTATGACTGAAGTACTTAATCTTAGATTACATTAAATCTTAAGTAATATAAACTTACATTTAAATAGCCACAGGTGGCTAGTGGCTGCCATAATAGAAACTGAAGCCTCATAGCTTCACAAATGGTAAACCAGGCATCGAAAGGGGACAGTACCTGAACCTGGTTGAATTCTATTTATATAAAAATAACATGTGCAAATTAATTCAGGAATATCACCTCAGACCTAAATCATATTTTACTTGTTTTTTTTTAATCCCAAAGAGTTTAAAAGATGTATTTAAAAAATAATTTGCAATAGGAGCCAATTACACACACATTTCACCCATCCTGAATTTGATTTGGAAACAAAAGATTCTGAGCAGTGAAATAAATATTGATTTAAAAAAATAAAAATCACAGATTTTTTCAGGTACTGTAGGAGTGAACAATCTTAATCTTTCCAAAAACAAAAGCAAAAAAAAAAAAATCAGTTGGCGATGGCTGTTAGTATAATTTTTTAAGACAGAAAATTAGCTGGTCAATGCCTACGAGATTAAAAATTAAGGGTCTGAAATCCTAAATCCTCTTTTATACACATACCAAGTCTTTAGCATGCTAAAAGCAAATATAGTTTAATTCCGTAATTACATTTGCAAGTAAAGCTTTTCCCAAATGTTTCAAAGATAATTTAAAACTGTTGGAGCACAGCAGATTTGAAGGGGAGGGGCGATGGCCTCCTGGTGAGGTGAAAGGAGGAGCCGTGTGTTGAACAGTCCAGCATCCAGTTCCCTCATCTGGCTGTTCCTCCTTCAGCCTGTTCTTCATCTCCTGTGTGTCTTTCTCAGAGATAGAGCTGGGGGGAAGCTGAGTTCTAATTCCCTCTCTGCTGATACCTAGCTTTTTTTGATAACCGTGGGCAAATCAGCTAACTTCTCCTGGCCTCAATTCCCTCTGTAGTCTCTGAGAAACTTGGACACAATGATTTATAAAATTCCCTCCAATTAAAAAAATGGAACCAGAAGCATGGATGTAACAGACTGGCCAGTAACAGACTGGCCAGTGCCCAAGGGGAAGGGAAGGGGGTGATTGGATAAAGAAGGTAAAGGAAATAGCTAAAGAACATATACACATAACCCATGGACACGGACAATAATTTGGTAAAAGCCAAGGGAGGGGGAGGTGGGGGAGGTTGGATGTGGGCAAATGGGGGAGGAGGAGAAAGGGGACTCCTACAATATCAACATTAAAATAAATAAAAATAGGGGGACAAGAAGAGATAAACCAAAGATCTTACCCTATATAATAAAGAGGTAATATGCAAATTACTCTCATACTCTACGTCACAAGATGGCCACTCCCACATCCTCGCCACCCCCACATTGTCACAAGATGGCTGGCAAGGGAGGGCAGTTGGGGACTACAGGCCTGAAGGGAGGGCAGTTGGGGGTGATTGGGCCAGCAGGAGAGGGCAGTTGCAGGGGAGGACCTGGCCTGCAAGGGAGGTCAGTTGGGGGTGATTGGGTTAGCAGGGGAGTGGGTAGGTGTCAATCAGGTCGGCAGGGGAGCAGTTAGGGAGCTATCAGGCTGGTAGGCAGAATGGTTAAGGGTAATCAGGCAACTAGGCAGGCAAGTGGTTAGGAGCCAGCAGTCCCGGATTGTAAGAGGGATGTCCCCCGAGGGGTCCCAGATTGGAGAGGGTGCAGGCTGGGCTGAGGGATACCTCCCCTGCATTGCATAAATTTCTTGCACCGGGCCTCTTATATACTTATATACATAAACCATGGACATGGGTAATAGGGTAGTGAAGACCTGGGTGGGGAGGTAGGGACTAGGTGGAGGGGAGGAAATGGGAGATATCTGTAATACTATCAACAATAAAAATATATTAAAAATAAAATAGATAAGTAAAGATAACATCATCCATTTATAAATTCATATACAACACATCCCTAGTGTTTTCCTGATCAGCATAAGGTATTTGTTAATCTTATCTAAATTTTATTAGTGTTTTTAATAATAAATACCTATTGTACAAACAAACAAAAATTGATTCTGGCTCTGTGAGTCCTTTACTGTGCTTCTTTCTCTCCCTCCACACTCTTTTTACCACTAACTGGTCTCACTTTTAAACTGTGTTGTATGTTATCAGATTTATTAGTCACTTTTAAAAGCAGATAATGGCATGCCTCCTCTCTCATAAAACATGACCTAAGTTACGTTCTCTTTACTGATGTGATGCCTGCACAATACTTTCCCTCCCCGGAGGGTCACTTGACCTTGTAGATAAAAGTGTTCCCACATTCTAATAGAGTCATCTTTAAAATAGTCTTTAAAGGGTAGAAGCACCTATGCTATGCTGGGGTATAATTAAAAGAGTGACAAAACTGACTTGGAGACAGTATAACAACTGTGAATATCTGGCTGGAAGTGTAATAAAAACTGTGGGGCTTCTGGTTGAACTGTGAAACGTCAAGCAGAGAATGAACCGATTCAGCAATGAGCTCGCAGCCGCCCGGGGCCCAGGAACACAAGCGGGTGCAGCAGCTGTCACGTCAGCTTCCCCACCACTCCATTAGAGCCCGGGTACCCCCGGCGTGTTCACAGGGGTGCAATACACACAGGGGAGGAGACCCCAGTGTGGATGGAGGCACCACACAGGTAGAAAGCTGCCTGCCTGAAGGTTGGGGTGGGTTCTATACATTAGAGTAATGTGGTCGTTACCAATAGGGACCTTGGGTTTGATTTTGCAGTTGAATCATGGCCACGACACTGGTCCTGTTTGCTGGGATAAGACCACAGAGATGGGGGACCCTGCACTGAAAGCAGAGAGAAGCACGGGCACTGAGGTCAGTGGTGTGGAGGCTGGAGTCAGGAGCGCTGGGTCTGTGTTCCCCTCCTGCCCCTTGCTGGTCACGTGACCTTGAGCAAGTTAAGGTCTTGTGTGGCACCCATCTCAGTTCGCTCACGTCTGGAGTGGGAATAACTCAGACCGTTTGTGAGTATTACATTACTTAGATTACATTAAAGTGCTTAGTATACTACCTGGCATGGAGCTTGGGCTTACATATTAGCAATAATTAAGTGAAAGGATCTCTGAAGCTGTGCATTCCTACTTGTAATCCAGTATAGGAATTCTTTCTAAATGATCCCCATCACTTGCCACTGAGCTTGGCTCGAACGTTATCAAACCCAGTTTTGAAGCAGTCCAACTTGGGCAAAGGTGTTCTGGTTTTCCCTCCTTGGTGATTGTGGAGAAAAAAACAGCAACCCTTGGCTGCAGCCCATTCGCCACCTTAAGTAACCTCTGCTTTCTTCCCCATCTCTGAGTGCTTTCTGTTTATGGGTTTCTGTAGGCCACAGAGGTGGGTGGCTGACATGCTTCTGATGCATCCTGCAGAGGAATGTGTGAATTGGGTGTTTCCTGTTGTGGGATGAGAGGCTATGATTTATGTTATCCTGGGGCGGTGTATTTTGGGCACCTCTGCTGTTTCCAGGAGGACACGTTGGAGTGTTTGTTGTGTGTGCTCACTTATACTAAGTGAGCAATCTGTTTTCTGAAAACCCCGATAGGGCGGCTGTGAGAGCTGCTTTTGGTATCCCCTAAGGGTCATGCACGTGTCATTACATCTCTGTTCATCCCGTGAATACCTGGAAACCAGACTTTTAGAGCTTGGGGACTGGGAGGTTATCTATACACTAGACTGGGATCAACACGAGGGTAGGGACCATTTCTGTCATGTTGGGTACTGTACCCTTAGTACCAAGCATAGGATAAGTGTTCAATAAATAACAGAATGAATAAAATGAATCCAATGGTTTCACTTCACAAATGAGACAGCTGAGGCCTAGAAGAGAGAAGGGATTCATCTGAGCTCACACTGCAATTTCTGCTTCCATCCGTGCAGAGGTACCCTTTCTGGGGCAACAGAATGAAAGACAGGGCAAACCTAGAGGGTGAGCCGGGCTGGTGCAGAGCCCCAGGGTCATGAAAAGGTGGCGAGAGAATTCGTAAAAGATGACATCCCCATAGGGGAGGCATGCTGAGGTTTAGCATTAGAATAGCTGGCGTTTCAGGATTCAGGATTCAGAAGCATAGAAGAGTTTAAGGAGAATAAGAAATAAGAGGGGTAAATGCATAAGAAAAGGTCTGGCAGGATAAGACATAGTATTCAGAGTGTGATTACTCTGTCAAGAACTGTGCTAAGCAATTTACATAAGTCATGTCATTGAATTTTCATAACTCATGAGAGGATATTATTTTCCTCTTTGTACAGATGAGGAAATGAAGGTCCAGCAAGTTGAGGTCACTTGTCCAAGGTCACAGTTAGTCAATGGCAGAGGCAGGATCTGAACCCAGGCAGTCTGACTCTGGAACCTGTGTTCTCCCCACTAAGCTCTACTGCCTGCCACACAAAACTGCCAACAGTGGTTATCTCTGGGGAGGAAGTGGGCTTGGGGAGGCTAAAAGGGTATCTAATTTTTCTGCCAACAGTAATCATCCATCCATTATCCAACTGATTACAAAGATGTGTGTGTGTGTGTGTGTGTGTGTGTGTGTGTGTGTGTGTATTTCACAAAGACATAAGAACAACAGTGGAGGGTACTAGAGTCCAGACCATGAAACAGCATCTGTGGCAGATGAAGAAGAAGCAGGGATAGCCGCCCCCAGTACAGCCCGACAGGTGTGTGTGCCTGTCCCCTGGGGGGCAGGCTCTGCAGGTGCTGGCAGCTGCAGCAAAGCAGAGGTCAGAAGACCCTAGGAATCCCCAGGTCCTCGCACAGATGGACCACAGTTTCCCAGCCTGGCCACAGTTTCCCGTGTCAGCAGGTCAGTAACACAGTCTGTCACCCCAAGACAGTATTGTGAAACCTTTGCTGCGACAGAAACTCCTCCGCAGCCTCTCTGCCAGGCTCACCCGCCTGTTCCACGGTCATGGCGTGTGGTTGGCAACATGGCTCACGCTGCTTCTCCAGAAATGTGTTGTCAGGACATGTGTCAGAGCCGCACGCTCTTGGCCAGGCCGACCGCTCCTGCCTGACGGCCAGCTGCCACGCTGCAGCTCTAGCAGGATGGATCCGGGCCAGACCCAACGGGCCCTCTCCACAGCCGTGTCACAGGCGAGGAAGCCCGAGGCGCCTCCGTGACAGCAGTGACGTACCCTCACTTGTATGAAGTCACCGGATAAAATGGGAACTGCATTTTGTCATTCCTTTTGCAAATTTATAAGTCATCCAGATACAATGTCCCAGAGTTCACTTTTCACTTATTTCTATAGTAATCTCCTGATTGTAAAAGAAAAACCCCAAACCTCATTTCTTCCTTATAACTCAACTAGGTTTCTATTTCAAGACAGGCAGAAACACAGCCAGTTCCCCCGCCCCACCCCCGCCCCACCCCTCTGCTGCTCGCTGGGGTTGTGTTGGCACGGGGCCTCTTTCTGAGGACTCCGAAGATCCGAGTCTCATTTCTTCCCTGAGGCTCTCCTCCCCACCGCTGGGCCGGGAATCATTCTGTCAGCTGGGGGAGAAGGAGCCCTTTCTGCCTCCTCTAACCGCGCCTGTCTCTAGACTATTTCGCTTTGTAATAAATCCTTCCTGCTCTGAGGGCACAGACTTTTGAAACTCAAAAGCCAGGAAGCAACTCTTGTCTCTGGCTTCTGCTGCCCATCCCGGCCCCGAGGCCTCGCTCACTGAATAGAGGGAAGGCGGCAACAGGGGTGGGCGAAATACCAGTTACCAGTGAGCATCTCAAAAAGATCATCTCACCACGCTTAGCCAAGGGTTTTAAAAGTAAGATATGCAAGAGTGCTGTGCAAGAGTGGCTGAGGAATAGACAAGATCTGGTGGAGAGGGGGAAGTCCCCAGGGCATTCTCTTATCACTCTGTGTCCCTCACTGCCTCCCCCAAGCCCCCACTCAGGGACACCGAGGAATTGTAAAAATAGCTCAAAACAGCTAACGTGAATCGGGCAATGACTACGTGCCAGGCCCCGTGCTAAGTGCTTCGTACCTATCTCCTCATTGAATTCTTACAACTCCATGAGATAGAGACTATATGATCCCTACTTTAAAGATGGAGCAGCTAGCCACAGAGAGGTTAGTTCATTTGCCTGAAGTCACACAGGCAAATGCTAGAGCTAGGGTTCAGACGGGCATCAGTAGGTCTAGGACAGTGGTTGACAAACTGCGGCTCTCGGGCCACATGCAGCTCATGAGCCACGGTTTGCCGATCTGTTGACTAATGAGTTAGCCGACCACTGACCTAGACTCTCGATTCCAATAATCACAGGCTGTTGTTGTTCCTTGTGATTAAGCCCCTATGGGAGAAGCTCAGCTCTCTCCTCCCCCTCCTCTCCTCGGGGGCCTTCCCAGGAGAGCCTCCTCCTGCCCAGTGTGGTTGAGGGGTAAGGGGGACTTGCCCATGCACCCCCAGCAGGGAGACCAGGGCTGCCTTGCACTGGAGCCTTGTGGCAGCCTTCCCAGCATCGCTATAGCTTATCTGAAAAATACTATTTGGGTTTCGTCTGGGGTCCTGGAAACCATGTTGGAAATAGAGGAACTCCAGGAAGCCAGCGATTGTCTTCGTGCTACGAGTGACTCAGCCCCTTGGCCTCTGAGCCAGAGGTTTTAATACTTATACAATGTTTGCTTCCTGAGGCTCTGGCAGGCCATCAAGCCCTGATATATTGTGGGAAACCCAAGATCATCAGCTGCCACCGGGCTCCCCTGGACTTACAAGTTTTCAGTATCAGAGTGGAGGGCATATAGCAAACATCTCGTCTGGAGGTTTCCACTTTTTTTTTTTTTAAGCTATGAATTCTTTCTCGAAATGAAGACGTGGCCTTTAGGTTATATTGATTCCACTGCAAACTCTGCATGGAATGCACACATGATGACCTGGTGTTCATTCAGGGAAATCCCCTCGACTGGGGCTGCTCCCAGACATGCTTGATTTGGGCGGCCTGGTGTTTGTTTTTGAACCCTTCCAGATCACCATGGCTCCTACCTCTTCCTTTGGCCTCACCCCTGGCCGGCTTCCCTCCTGCACTGCCAGGTGTTTGCAGGTACTGGTGTTGTGATCCCTCCTAGAGCTGAAGAGCAGCTGTGACTGCAGTGGGTAGGGCCTGGTGTATCACCTACTTGTGACTCCCTCGTTCCCCAGGTAGTGATTAAGGCACCTCCTCCCCTGCCTTTACAGATACAGGCCCAGCAAGAAAATACCTTCTTTTCAGATCAGGGGTAGTGTGCCTAAGAACAGGCTAAAGTGAGGTGTAGGTCACACATGTCAGGGAATTCTCAAGGCCATCCTAAGCAGCCTCAGTTCTCAGAGGGCAGAGGTTTCCTGGAAGCGTCCTCTCTGGCGTCTGAAGTGCTTATGCCATTGCTCAAAGCTTTACAAGGGCTTTTTTTGATGGCCTCTGCAGTCATCCTCTCACCAGATGCTCCTACAGTGTGACTACAGCACACTAGAGGCTCCCCTCATAGAAATATGACCTGATAGCCAGGCCCAGGGCTGATGGGATAGCTTGCATCATTCCACTGCATACCATCTTCCCCTCCCTCTCTCCTTGCCTTCCCTCCCTTCCTCCCTCCCTTCCTCTCTTCCTCCTTCTCTTCCTTCTTCCCTCCCCCTTTCCCTTCCTCCTTTCTTCCCTTCCTCCCTCCCTTCTCTCACCCCTTGCCCTCCTGCTTCCTCCTCAGTCCTACTAAGATTTCTATTAATATCTGATTTTTTCTTCTCATCTTTTTACTCTGCCATTAACTTTTGGTGAGGTCTCAGGCCGGGCACTCCTCATTTTGGGTTCATTGTGATCTCTCAGTTTCCTTTCCAATCCACCATTCTATGCATTTTAAGCACAGTTGCAATACAAAATACTTTCAGGGGCCAGGCAGGTAATGTCAGTGGAAAATTGACCGACAGGCACCAAACTGGCAGGACTGGCCTACTTAAAGAAGAAGCTACTGGGTCCCAGAGGATTATTACATGTCAGGGTCACAAAGAGAGCTGTGTGTGTGTGTGTGTGTGTGTGTGTGTGTGTGTTTGTGTGTGTGTGTACGGGGGGACTGGATTCTGCCCAAGGGTCACCAGTTTGGGATTGCTGCATCCAGACAGATAGATGACCACAAAGTCACTTCCAATTACCATCTGCAAGAAGTTGCATGTCCACCACATGCCTGTAGGACTTAGAAGAACAGAGTACTCCTGAAATGAGGCCGTGAGGAGCCCCAGGCTGGAGAGGAGAGCACCCTATAAACAGGTCACTCTCAAGGTCTCAATGACATTACTCAGGGACAAGCAGAGGTTGTCAAACTTTTTGGGGGACTACGACTCACTAGAAGAAACCAATTTTGCCAAATGACCTAGCATAAAAATATGTGCAACAAAAGTTTCACAAACAAAACTTATTCTAAGCACACATTATATGTCCTGATAGTTTTTCTATTCCATTTCATTGCAATGCTTTATGCTATTTCTTAAAAAAATGTTGTATACAACCCAATCTATCTATATATAAAAGTCTAATAGTCAAAGTGTCCCCTCTGTAGTTCCACCAACCAGGAGTTCAATCGCTCACTATGATGTGTGCTGACCACCAGGGGCCGGCACAGAATGAAGAAAGGCCCCAGCCATCAGCTGGGGAAGGGAGGCTGCTAGGAACCCTACCCATGCATGAATTTTGTGCACTGGGCCTCTACTAATATGTATAAGATCAGAGGTGAAAAGCATGATAAAGATTATTCTAGGTTTGCACTGTCCAACATGGTAGCCATTAGTTATATATGGCTGTTCAAATTAAAATGAATTAACATTGAAGCTCAGTTCCTCAGGCATATGAGCCACATTTCAAGTACTCAATAGGCACATGTGACTAGTGGCAGCTGTATTGGATAGCATGGAAATGGAACATTTTCATCACTGTAAAAAGTTCTATTAGACATCCTTGATCTAAGTGTTGACAATGAAGAAACCAAGGTCTAAGGCCTCTCAAAAAAGATGTATTTGAAATTGTGATTGTATGGATTGGGGTTGAATAGATGTAGCCTCAAAGATGTCTGCCAGTAGTCACAAGAGGAATAATGATAAATATGGGGCATTTCAGATGGATCCTCACTATAGGATTCACAAGTCAAAGTCTACATTCTGCACTCCAAATGCAAGATGGTGGATCAACCTTCATAGAAAAACAGAAACAAATTTTAATTGGTTCACAGGGAAGTTATGGAGTAGTTTCTGTGGGCTGGAGAGAGAATAAGTTGTGGAACCTGTTAGATCTGGGTTTAAGTCCAGTCTCTTTCTCTCACAGGCTTTAGAAGATTGAGCAAGGTGCTATGTCACCAAGCCTTACCTTCCTCAGAGGTAAAATGGTGTCAATAGTATTTACCTTTCAGAACTTTAGAAAGGATCAGAAATAATGTACATAAAGCACCTACCACATTATATGATATATTTCAAGTGCTTGCCAAAGCTTGCTATAATAATGATAATGATAACAGCAATAACAAAAATAATAAAATGAAGCTAAATATTATGGAGATGTAAAGGTAAAGTAAACACAGCTCCTACTTCAAAGAAATTCCAGGATGGTGTAGGAGAGATTATTTTTTATTGTTTATCTAATGCTGATCCCAGTACCTGGTACTAGCAGGCAATCAATTCATACTTTCCAAATAAATGAATGATGAATATATATATCCCTAAATGCTGCAGTCTAAAGTAGAGTTTGGTAAAGGAATCAAAGAAGTCCAAACATGGAGTGCTAAGATTTTTATGGATTATTTCTGATTTGGGTAGGGGGAAAGAGAGAAAGAAATAAAAATTGGGGATGGCACCATGGAGAGATGGCATTTTTATATTTTTTAGTAGGCTGTTGATACATGGTATGTGGGATGAAAAAATCAAGACATGATAAGTAACCAAGAAAAAGAATAAAAATACTAAAAGATAATAGGAGGAAAGATGAAGAATACTTCCTTTTGAAATAAAAGATTTTATAATAACAAAGATTCTCCCCCAAAAATCAAAGGACAAAAGTTGCTTTTTCATCTTTAGAAAACAAAGCATCATTCAGTTTCACATTTAATTTGTATAGTCTGGGGGATAGGGAAAAGCGTTTACTCTCTTGTTTGGCCCATGTATAAGGTCCTGCAAACAGCTTTCTTTCATACAGAAAATGTAGTGGACATCTGTTGTTTTGCTTGTTCAGCATCTGCTCTCTGCTTCTTCTGGCAAAATAACCTCTGTTTCTCTGGGGAAAACCATTCCATGGGGTGTAGGTAGGCTGACCCTATTCCAATACAGGACTAAAAAGTAGCCCAAGCCTAGCCAATCAGAGGACCCCAATCCTCTTTCCACATGATTGGCAGACATATGACTTATCCCTCTCTGGGATTTTTTAACAGGAGCTCTCATAGAAGCCATCTGGGTTGCTAAGCCAGAAAGAGATAGTCTGGGGTGCCTGGTGCCATCTTGTCTCCTCCCCACCCTCCCCACAGGGAGAGAGCCTACTCGAGAAGGAAAGAATGAACAGGTCCCCAAATGCAACACTTTACTCTGTGGATCCAGATGGGCCTGAAGCCCAATTATACTAACCAATATTGTATAGTCCCTTTCTCAAATGAGTTAGTTTGAGTTGGGGTTTTGTCACTTGCAACCAAGTACATATATCCTAATTAGTCACAGTTTTCTATTAAAGTCACAATCTATAAATTAAATTAAACAAATATTCCTGGACCACTTCATGCTGGACCTCATGTATCTAAAATGATCCACAGCTTCTAGCTGAGGACATAATGATGGATGAGATGAACAGGTCCCTGCCTTCCTGTGACTCACACTCCAGCTGTGGAAATGGTGGGAAAAGTGCTAGGAGAGAGGAAGGGGAGAAGGGTAGGGGACACTATTGTTTCTTTCCCAACAGACATTCATCTCCTCATCTGCTAATCTCCCTCTCCTGGGGGGAACTCATTCTTGTTTATCCTTCCCTGAGTAGCCATATCTTTCAGGAAAGGTGGTGAAAGATAGGAAGAGCTAAGAATCTTGATTGGTGAAACTGATTCTGATAATCTCATTCTTTGACAACTGATTGACTTAGGCAAAGGCATGTGATATATCTCTAGCCAGTGAGACACAGGGGAGATCAGGTGAAAATGAGAGGTCTTCCTAGCTCTTTTTGACTTCTAGAGGTGGGTGTTCATCTGGGGCACTGGAATGCAGCCTTACTGCCCATGATGAATGCTGAAGGGAGCCACTTAAAGTGGAAAGAATCCAGTGCTTGTGAATGAGGCTGAACCTCTGAATTAACTGGCCTTAGATCTGCCCCTCTTTGGGCTTCCTATTCGGTAAAATGGATGTGTGGAGATGTTTAAGCCACTCTTAGTCACTTGTTGCTGCAGGCACTCTATGGAACCAAGGATTCTATGCATCCAAGCAGTCAGGGAAAGTTTCCTGCAGCCACTCTGGAAATGAACAAAGACACACAGAGGTAGGTGAGAGCAATGCTGATAAGCAAAAGTCAGTGGTGGAAGTGAAATAGGAACAAATTTCTCCATGGAGATGCTTTGTGCTGCATGAGTGTTTGTCAGAGTCATCAGCTAGCTACCTGTTTCAGAATCACCGGGGGAGGGGGTGTGGATTGTCAAAGTGCAGATTCCTGGGCCCTACCCCAGACCTACTGAATCAGACTTTACATTTCAAACAAGCTCCTATAGAAGGTCTTTTCTTCACTGAAGGCTGGGAACCCTTGGTTTAGTGATCAGGAAACTCACACAATCTTTGGCACTGAGATGAAAATTTTAGAAATCTTGATATTTGATACTAATACATATTAAAGGACTGTTAGAAAACATGCCAAATATCCTTTGGGTATTACACAGTATATTTTCACTGAAGTGTTTGCCAACCTTCACATATGTTTAAAAAAACTGATTGGCAATGAAATGATGTTCTAATAAGGTAGATTAAACACACATTTAATTCACTCAATCCTGGCAGATGGTTTTTGTTTTTAAAAATTTAGTCTTTCTCTCCATCTCCACCAGCTCTGTCCCAGCCACAAGCATCTCTCACATCACCATAGCCTTTTTATCACACACCTCTCCTAGATCAATGGTTCTCAACTAGGGGCAATTTCCCAACCCCCCTGACCCTTCCCACCGGGATCTTTTGACAATACCTGGGGACATCTGGTTGTCATAACCCAGGTGTGTGTGCTGAGTGTATGTATGTGTGATTGGTACTAGTGAATAGAGGCCAGGGATGCTACTAAACTTCTTAAAATGCACAAAATAGCTTCTCCCCACTCCTAGCAAAGAATGATCTGGTCCAAGACATCGGTAGTGCCAAGGGTGAGAAATTCTGGTTTAGACAGATCCTTGACATCACACACATCTTAGGTCAAAGACCCCTCGCTGACTCCCCTACTGTTTGTGGTTCTCATAGCCCTAGGTACTGTCCCTTGATTACATTTTCAGTTATATAGTGATATCATTAGTCGTGATTACCTGCTGAATCTCTTTTTTCTTTCATTAGACTCTAAGGTTGACGAAGGCAGGGACAGTATCTGTTGAGCTCACTTCTCTAGTCCTAATGCCAAGCACAATATCTGGCCCACAGCAGATTTACTACCAACATTTTTAAAATAAATGAAACTACGTTGTGCAAATTCCTGTGCATTCATAAAACACACTAGTTAGCATAGCTCCTACCTACAAGAAAATGACGTTCCTGCGGGGACTATCTGAAAAATCCATATTACAACATAAGCATTTTGTAGTAAAAGAAAAGCACACCAGCAGCAGTTCTAAAACTGTGTGGTCTCAGGACTCCTCTACATACTTAAAATTTATTGTGAATCTCAAAGAGTTTTTTAGTTTGGTGAGTTGCATCTATTGGTACTTAGTTAGTATATTAGAAATCATATATGAGAATTTTTTAAAAACAAAATAATCCAGATGCATGCATTCTATTAGCAGAGTGTTGACTTCATACTTCACCTCTGGAAGACCCCACTCTGTCCTCATGAGAGAATGAGAGTGAAAAAAGCAAAACACTTCGTAGGATTATCACAAAAACAGTGTTGATCATGTGGACCATGTAAAGGGTCTCAGGCATTTTCAGGGTCCCTGAAACAACTTTGAAAACTTTGTACTAAAGGATACTAATGCCATAGAGATAACTTCCTGCAGAGGAATCAGGGCAGCTACTTGGAAATGCCACACCTGAGCTGGCCCTTGCAAGATGGGTAGCATCCAGACACTCCACATAGACATACACCTCTTCTTCTGGCCCATTACATGGTTCCATATCAAGAGTAGGCAAACTATGGATGGAGAAGCAATTCTAGACCACTGTCTGTCTTTGTAAATAAAGTTTTATTGGAAAAGAGCCATGCCCACTCATTTACGTGTTGTCTATGACTACTTTCATGTTAAAATAGCAGAGTTGAATAGTTGACATGGAAAGCCTCTATCTGGCCCTTTCCATAAAAACTTTGCCAGCCCCCATTCTTCAGAATATTTATACATGTAAACATATAAATAAACTTGATGTTGAATGACATTTAAAAATAAATGCACATCCCCACCTCTGTATTGGAATTGAGGTTAGTGAGTGGGCAAAGAGGTGGGAAAGAAATACCTCCATTAGGTGGAGTAAAAAGACTATTAGCTTGGTCATTCATACTGACATCTTTGATTTCTAGTCTTCCAACAAAGTGGAAGACTTGGGTCAGATCACTTACCCGTTTTGGGATGCCAAGGAGGATAGATTATACAGGAAAAAACTTTACTAACAGTCAGAACTGTCCAGAGATTAAATAGGCTGCTTTTCTAGGTGGTGAGCTTCCCACCTGTGGGAAGCTGGTTGAGGCTGCATGACCATCAATCAGTCTCAACAGACAGGAGTAAGATCTTTGGGAATCAGATGGATAACTGTACTAATTTAGGGAACACAAACTCAGTGCTTAGGGGGGTAGGTAGGTCATGCTAATGAGTGAGTGGGGTGGGGTAAGATGAAGGGAGTGGGAGATGTGGCCTAACAGGCATGGGTGGCCCCTACTTGGTTTCATTGGTTTCCTGCCATGTGGGGACATGAGCTCTGTGAAAGCAAAAATCTGGATTTTAAAGTAAAATCTCCCAGTTTTAGCATGACTCAAATATTAAACAAATAAAAAGAATGCTATGCGAGTCAAATAAAACACATTAATGCATCATTTTGTCACCCAGACCACCAGGATAAAGTGAACTTTTGTGCCCTTACCAGCTTAAATATGCCTTGATTCTAAAATAAAAGCAATCCCTTGTATTTATTGAGGGCTTTTGGATTTTCAGTGTGTGGACATCTTATCTCATGTTTTTGTATTTAATAGCAGACTGAGCACTAGAATTCAGGACTTTCTATGCCAAGTCTAGTGTTCATGTTATGGTTGCAGGACCCAGCATACCAGAAAAAGGATCTGAACTTAGCAGAGTGGACGGGGTGGAATAAAATGGAGATGGGCAGTGAAGGCAGCGAGTTCATTAGATTGAGCAGGAGGAGAGCTCAGTAACAGGAGGTGGGTAGACATTACCGACTAGAACAGCACACATAGAGAAGACATCTGGGTCTCAAGAGGAGCCACTGCACCCAGACTTCCCTTGACTTCAAAGGTCCAAAAGCTAATAGATTCCTGTTTAACTTGAGTAGTTTGAACTGAGTTTTGGTCACTTGCAATTTAAGAGTTTCTACAAAGTATTAAGGCGGGGATTAAAATGTTCTATGGTAGTACAAACACAGCCATAGACAATATGTAAATGATGGCCATGATTGTTCCAATATATATGTTCCAATATAACTTTATTTACAAAGCTAGGCAGTGGGCCAGAATTGGCCTTGGAGGCATAATTTGCCCAAATGTGCTATAGAATTATTCACCGGGAAGCAGAAGAAGTATGTGTCTATGCTGAGTGGCCTGGTGCCACCCAGCTTCAAGGCCAGCTCAGGCATCAAGTGGCTGGGTTATTAGACTAGATATCCCTATCCAGTATGACATTCAAAGATGCTTTGGCCTGATTTGTCTCAGGATACAGAGGTAGAATCTCCATCGTCCAATTCAAGCAATGTTTTGAGGGAAAGTATCTGCCGACAAAATGCCTCTAACCATAAATACCAGTTCTATAACTGAGCATATGTTGGTGGAAGCCTCAACTCATACTGAGCCAGTTAAAATGCAAGGAAGGACAGCTAGCAGATCTTTCAAGTTAGAGTCCAGGCTGTTAATTACTTTTGCAAAAGCAATACATAAACATGCAGATGGCAACTGTAGTAAATATGATCATCTATATATAAACATCAACATCCAACCCACTCCTCAAGGCCTATCTTGTATGAAACATACTTCTAGAAATATATCCGGGTCTCTCCCCTCACTCCCCTCCACATATGAGCTCTCTTTCTTTTTAAAATGTCAGGTCATGTACTTCTTATGATTAAGCAATGGCTCTCAAACTTGAACGTGCACCAGAATCCCAGGATGTCAAAACACAGATTGCTAGACTCCCCTCCTCCCGAGTTCCTGATTCAATAGGTCTGAGTAGGGACTGAGTCCCCAGATGATACTAATGCGGCTGGTCTGGATACCCTGTTCTGAAAGCCACACTGACCTAGAGCATAGTGTAATAATATGGTCACTTTTAAAAAATATATATTTTATTGATTTTTTACAGAGAGGAAGGGAGAGAGATAGAAAGTCAGAAACATCGGCCGCCTCCTGCACGCCCCACAGTGGAGATGTGCCTGCAAGCAAGGTACATGCCCCCAACCGGAATCGAACCTGGGACCTTTCAGTCCGCAAGCCGACGCTGTATTCACTGAGCCAAACCGGTCTCGGCAATATGGTCACTTTTATGCTTGTGTTATTTCCCTAGCAGATTGTAAATTACTTGAGGAGGGATGCTACCCATATTTGCATACCCTGGAGTATTCTTGTGGGCATTAAACAAACATTTAGACATACCGATGGGATGAAATGAGGAGTTAACTTTTTGGTCAGCATAACTTGACAGCTGTTTCCTACAACAGGTATTTCTTGTGCCCACAAGGAAGGCAAATAAAACAGACCTGTTCCCAAGAAGTAACCAGTATAGGAAATTTCTGTGGCTAAACCACACTGAAATAGAAATCACAACACACTCAAGTTTCAAGTTCAACATCAAGACCAAAACCAAAATGAAATTCATCAAATGGTTATGCAACTTTTCCTGTACATAATGTGGTTACTAGGTGTATTTGTGGAGAGGGTGGGGGTGGACAATAACAAATTGTGGTTGGAGCATTGTCCCATACACCAAAAGATTGTGGGCATGTGCCTAAACTGTGGGTTTCTTCCTTGAACAGGATGCATATGGAAGGCAACCAATCTCTCTCTCTCCTTCTCCCTTCTTCTCTCTCTAAAAAAAATCAATAAAAACATATCCTCAGGCAAAGATAAAAAAAAAAAGAAAAAAATGCTGAAGGTTACCTAAATACCCTTTATAGGGAATCCAAGAAATAAAGTATGCTGGGCATCAGAATGTGACTGTATTTGGAGACAGGGTTTTTAAAGAGATGACTAAATTAAAATGAGGACATTAAGGTGAGCTGCTATCCAACAAGACTGCTGTCATTATAAGGAGATGAGATCAGGACACAGACAGCACAGAGGGAAGGTCACATGAAGACACAGGGTGAAGATGATCCTCTACAAGCCAAGGAGAGAGGCCTCAGAAAAAACCAGCCCTGCTGACACCTTGATCTCAGACTTTGTCTCAAGAACTATCATAAAATAAATTTCGGTTGCTTAAGCCACCCATGAGTGGCATTTTATATTGCAGTCCTAGCAATCTTAGCAAACTAACATAGATGCCAGATCATTATTTAAAAAAAAAAAAGATTTTATTGATTTTTTTTTACAGAGAGGAAGGGATAGGGATAGAGAGTTAGAAACATCCATGAGAGAGAAACATCAATCAGCTGCCTCCTGCACACCCCTTACTGGGGATGTGCCCACCACCAAGGTACATGCCGGGAATCGAACCTGGGACCCTTCAGTCCGCAGGCCTGTGCTCTATTCACTGAGTCAAAATGGCCAGGGAGATCATTACAAGGGGTATACAAACTGCAGGGAATCAAGGCCATGCAATACCCCTCAAGCAGAAGATGTCCTGTACCACCTACCCCTAGTCTCACTCTTATCGTCTTATGCCTGGGAGATCCCAACAGATCCTAACTGTGGGTTTCTCTCTCCTCCACACAGTAACCAGAGTGGTGATTCTAAATGCAAATCTGATAATGTAAATCCGATGATGCTGGATCCTGATCCCACCTCCTCCAGCGGCATTTAACACCCTTCAGTGGTTTCACTTTGCTCTTGGGACAAAGCCAGACTCCTTGTCATGGTCTCTGAGGCCCTGCATGGTCTCTCCCAGACAATGCCCCCTCACCCCCCTCCCCAGCTCATCTCAGACCCACCTCCCTACCAGCAGTAGATGACAGACGCACTGGCTTTCTTTCTTTTCCCTCAAACACATCCTGCTCCCTCTCAACACTGGGAGATTCCTATTTCACAACAGACATGCCAGAGGCCCTTCTACGTTCAGATGTGTTACCGGTCCTAGAAAATGCATGCTGAGGCAGACGGCTTTCCCCAGCAAGAAGTCCTGACTGCTCAGGCCCCACTGCCTTCCTCATGTTAGTCATTGGTAGAAACTGTCTAAGGAGCAGCTGAAAAGTGTCAGAGCATTGACTGAGCTGTCTGCAGGATGTTCTTCCTAAACTAGACCTGGCAGATCCTGGTGACAGGTACCATTCACCTGGGAATTGTAAAAGGAGCTGAAGGGTGAAGTTCTGGACCTGTCAGCCAAAACACGTCACCTGCTCTGATGGGCATGATGAAAGGATTCTTTCTTTTTTCGCCTGGGTTGCTCACTGTCCTTCCAGACACAAAGAGAGGAGCAAAGCTTCTGTCCTATGCTCACTGTTCTGTATATCTTTTTATCACCATTTAATTATAGAGAGCACACTTTTTGAATGAGATACTAAAATGCATGTTTGGATGCCTGACCTAATGATGGATTGAAGTACCTGAAATCAGGACAACTTAACCAAAGGATACTAGATTCATAATGAGCTGACTCTTTCTACCTTGCCCCATTTACCTATAACCCAAATAAAAGCTGGATTTGCCTTGTGCTTAATTTCTGTGTAGAATTATATTAAATTTTAATGAAGAAACATAGCCAGCAACCAAAAGTAATAAAAAACACACAATTAAAATATATGCTTCTCTCTCAAAGAATAGCCAAGAGAAGAAGGCATCTACTTAAAAATGGCAAAACAGAGGCCAATTCAAAGGCGTTTTCATTCATTGCCTCATTTAATTGACATTAAACATCTGAGTCAGGCCAGATGACATTCTTCCTGTTTTACAGATGAGAAAACTGAGGGTTAGGGACCTGAAGAGGTGCCCAGACTCCAACATACCCCTTCTCACACCTAGTTCAGGGAACTTTCTTTTGTACACACCACTAGACTTCCTTGCCACCATTTTGCATCCTAAATTATTGTTATTATTTCCTGGGACTAATGTCAGCAAAAAATGATTATTGCTGATATGAGTTCACAATATCCCCAGAGATTCATTACCATTTGATTTTCAAGCCCCAGTTAAGAGCTCAGACAAGAGGGAGCAAACATCAGTGAAGCATACGAGCATTTTCACTCTTAACAGCCTCTCTAAACTAGATTAATGCTTTAAAAAAAAATCCTACCAGAATACCTCTCTTCTAGCCAAAAAAGCATTCTGTCCCCAATCGACTCTGGGAACCCTGGTACAATAATTAACATGTGGGCCAGAGGCCCAAACTCATTGGCACAGGACAGATTCTCGGATGAGAAACAGTAGTCCCAAATCCTACTCACATAAAGGGCTTATTGACATTATCTGTTGAAAGGAATACGGATTTCAAGAGAGACAGCAAAGTAGAGAGAAAGCATAATTTTGGCTTTGGAGGATGTAGGTGGGGGGAGGGGCAGACATCTTCCCTATTTCAAAGCCCCTTCCATTTTCACCAGAGCATTCCCTAAGTTCATACCCTCTGTGGACTTTGCTGCTGCCAAAGAGCATTTCCCCATAGCACTGACGTCATGGAGCCAAAATAATCCAGGTCAGCCAACACATTCCAGTTCTAAAACAGAAGGTTTCAGAGTTCTTACAGAGAGGATTAGCTGTGGGTGACGCCGGGTGCCCTGGGCTCAAGAGTGATTGCTTGGCCTGGGGCTGACTCCATGGAGAGAAATGGTCTCAGTGAGGGTGTTCAGAGCCAGATCCCCTTCCCGCCAAAAGGGAGATTTGATTATTTGAGGGAAAGAGAGGAAGGGGATTAGGCCGAAAAGCTCCCCAAGATGGATCAGAGGTCTGAAAAGTACCCAGACACAGGCATTCATTACACTTGCTCTTGGGCCCTGTGCTGAGCATGGATGTGGAGGGCCCTAGAGATGGAGGACAACTCCTGTGTGTTGGGTAGTAAGACGGTTTGTCAGCTTCTTCTTGACCTAGAGAAAGATGCAGAACCCCCAGGCTACATCCCAACAGAGGGGCCATAAAGCATAGCTACACTTAGAAGGTGTCCTAGCCTTCCTAAGGACAGGATACCCTAAAGTTGCCTTGAGTTCCTTGACACAGAAAGCTTTTCCTGAGCGAGCATGCTACAGTGACACCAACGTTATTCTGGTGTCACTTTTCTATCACCCAGCAAGCCCCAGGGAAGACCTGGCTCCAAGCAGAAAATGCCAAGTCAGCACAAACAGAGAAAGCCCATGCATTAAAGCTCAAGTTCATTGGTGCAGTTATCTATTCGGCAATATTTACTGGCTGATTTCTATGTGCTAAGGACTGGAGGTACATTGATAAATAAAAATTAAAAAAAAGCATTTTCCACTCATTTGGGAGTTTACAATTCTGTAGGAAAGATACGTAGTAAGTAAATAAATAAACAAACAGATAATAAAACTGTGACAAGTAGAATGAAGGAACAGAATAAGAGGTGGAGACAGACAATCTGAAAGTAAAACATTTCATCTGAAACTACAAAAAGGCAAGGAAGACAGTCATGGAAGACCAGGGGCAAGAGCAGTATAGGTGGAGAAACGGCATGTACAAGGGCCCTGAGGCTAGAAAGCCTATGGTGAGCTCAAGGAGGCTAGAGCAGCTGCAATATTAAGGCCAGGGAGAGACCTGAACGAAATAAGTTGGAGAGGAGGCTTTTGAAATGTACAATGCTCAGACGTCTACCAAACACATTCCCAGGTGTTGTTACAGTTAAAGCAGCCCTTTGAGGTAAGCAAGGCTGACAAGATGCAGCCATTAAATTGATGAGGATACTAGCAGATATCACAGAGTTAGTAGGAGACCTGTGATTTGGAGTCAATCTTCAGTTTCTCAGCCTAGGAATCTTTTAAAGGGTCTTTCTCTCCCTCTTTCTACTGAATAATGAAATATATAGATTATAATTACAATGAGTTTAGACAAATACATAAACCCATGTAAACAACATCTCAATCAAGATAGGGTACATTTCCATCACTCCAGATAATTTGCTGCCACCTTTTGCAATCAATCACGGATCCCCACAACCAGAGGCAAACTCTGTTATGGTTTCCATCCATATAGATTAGTTTTGTCTGTTCTTGAACTTCATATAATGGAATCATACAGTATGCTCTTGTTAGTCTGGTTTCTTTCACCCAGCATGCTTTTGAGATTCATTCATGCTGTGGCATGTACCAACATTTGGTTCATTTGTTTGCTCAGTAGTATTCCATTGTGTACATGTACCACACTTTGTTTATGCATTTGTCTATAGATGAACATCTGGTTGTTTCCAGCTTTGAGATGTTATGAATTAAACTGCCAGGAACATTCTTGCCCAAATCTTTTTGCAAGATATACGTTTTCATCTCTCAAGGATAAATACCTAGAAGAGTTGCTGGATCCTAAGTAGGTGATTGATGAGTTGTTAAGAAACGCACAGTTTTCCAAAGTTGTTGTACCATTTTACATTCCCACCCCAATGTATGAGGAATTTTAGCCATTTTGGCGGGTGTAAAAAGGTGGTTTTGATTTGCATTTCCTTGATGACTAATGACGTTGAGCACTTTTTGTATGCTTATTGACCATTTGCATATGTTCTTTTGTGAAGTATCTGTTAGAACTTCTTGCCCATTTTTGCTGCTTTGAATGTTCTAAGAAGTCATTGCCTCTCTCAAGGTCATGAGATATTCTTATTTTCTTCTAGAAGCTTTAGTTTATTTAGGTCTATGTTCTCTCTAAAATTAATTTCTATGTGTTGATTAGTGATGAATGGACTTGTGAAGTATGAGGACTCCTTTATATTTAATTTTACTTTTTATTGTGGCATAACTTGCATAGAGTCAAGTACACAAATCTTGTAAAGCTCAAATACTTTATACATGTGAACATCCATGTAGCCACATTCAGATCATTTGAAGATTCCTTTTTAATGTCAAGGATATTTGTTAACCTCTCTATATCGGTATTGCATTTAAGTAATAGTTATGGCAGCTTCTTGCTATATTGATTTTTCTCAAACCCATGCAGTTGACAGAATGTTATGCATTTGAAGCTTGGTGCACACATGGATTTGTAAGCTTCAGCAATAATCCTCTGGTTCCCCAGTGGTTTGTGGCTTGCAGTTGGGGAGCAAATACACTATACTCTACAAGAGGAGTGCTAGGAAATGCACATGAATAAACCATGTTGACTTATAGCAAATGAGCGGAAGCACAAGAATGTTTTATGCAAGGGTCAGGGACTTCAGAAGAGGGCATACAGTCACTTCAGGGGTGGATCTGAGAAAGCTGGAGTGGAAGAGTCTTTTAGCCTAAAGATGGCTAGGATTCTGATAGATGGGGTGGTTGGAGGAGATAATTGCCAATGGTAAGAACAACTAAAAAATGTATCTTAGTTAGAATCTAACTGAAACTAGTGTAAGCAAAAAGGGAAGGTTTTTGTTGTTCTTACAACCAGGAGGTCTGGGGTAGACAAGCTGGACTTCCTGGCATGTCCGCAAACACTCTGTATCTGTTTATTTTGCCCTCCACCCCACGCACAGCTAGTAAGGGTGGCAATGCCAACATGAATGGGGGTCGTAGGTAGCCTCTGGCCTCAAATCTGGTTGGATGCAGGGGCTTTACTATATGGTCAGAGAATGGACTTTCTATTTTCAGACAGCTTCTTCTCACATATTAGACAAGGATGCCCACCAGTATCCCCAATCCTCATCTCCTCAGCTCAGCATTACAAGGGAATGTGGGCCTCTAGGAGGAAATGTGAATGGGGAGCAAAGCAGGAGGAGGCTTTGCTCTGGGCATTGAAGCACTAGCCTGGAATGTCTGTATTTGCCCAGCGGGGAGAGTCTCTGGCCTGAGTGTCATTCTCTGCAGCCCAGGAGCTGGCTACTGAACAGATTCCAGAGCAGCCTGCGCAGCTGGCATTTGGTGGCCACTTGAGAAAAGTCATACAACACCAGAGTGTGAATTACAGCATGTGCCGAATATGAAGGCGGCAAACAGAAGAGAGACAGCTTTAACCAGTCCATTCTGTGTCTTTACTTCCAGTGCATCTTCTCTATTATATTTGAGGTAAACTCCCCTTGTAGTTACAAAGATGAACTAAATAAGGATTAGACATTTCTGTGCCATCATTTTGCATTGCAATGTCAAAATTGGGTATGTTGGAGGTCATTTAGTATAGAGGTCAGCAAACTTGGGCTCATGGACCAAATCACTCCCTTTCTTTCTTTTTGTAAGTAAATTCTGATTAGACCACAGCCCCGTCCATTTGAGGACACACCATCTGCGACTGCTTTCATTGCTATGGAGACGGTATGGGCTACAAAGCTCAAAATATTTATTATCTGGCCCTTTACAGGAAAAGTCTGTCAACCCTGGTCTAGTCTGACATACTTCCTACTCAATTAAGAATGTTCTCTACAACATTAATTTCACCTCTGATTCATGCCTATGATCAAAAGAAACAATTCATGGGAAGTGTAGAATACTGTTTGATGTAAAAGGAGCACTCCTTAAACATTAGCTAAAAAAAGTCCTGGGCTATTAATACATAGTCCCCTCTCCCAATGGAAGATCAAGAGGTGCCTCTATCATCACAATACCAGGTGTTGATTAATTTGTATATGTGAAGGGGATTTTCCCAGCACGAATGTATTTCATTACTTCACTACTATTAAACATTACTGTTTTCTACGTGACCAGCATTTTATGTCCAACCCCTCACTCAGTGCTCCCCAAACATTCCCATCTTGAGAGGAAACGGGAGCTTTGGGGGTAAAGCGAGTCTCTGGAGGCTGCACAGCTAGTAAGTGGCTGAGCTGGAATTTGAACCCAGGCAGTCTGACTCCACAGCTCCAGTGCTTATCTAATACACTATCTAGGCATCTCGATTTGGTCAGTAACCTAGTTTTCAAAGTATCAGTTCTCACAGCTCCAGAAATCAGAATCAGATAACAGGTTCACCTGTGGGCATAAGGGTGGCAATGCCGACACGAGTGCACAGCGGGCTATGGAACCACTGCCATCCTTTTGGCAGCCCACGCCTCCCCTCTCCCACTCACAGGGGCACCACTGCACTTAGCCTGCCCTTCCCTGCCTCTGGGCTCTCTGATCCAGCAGGTATGTGTTGCCGGGGAGATGGTCCTAAATAATGCACAGCTCTGGTCAGATCACTGCTGAGCTCAAAACCTCTCATGGCTCCCCATTGGCCACAGACTGTAACAAATACTCTCCAGCCTGGCATTTTAAACTCTCAAAGATCTGATCGCCACCAACTCCCCAGCCTTATTTCCTCACTTTCCACCTACTCAGATGCTACAGAGTGTGGACAAGCTGGACTGGCTGACATGTCCCCAAACAGTCTGTATCTGTTTATTTCGCCCTCCACTCCACCCAAGAGCCCAGGATGCAGACATTGTGCAACAAGGGTTCGTGGAATGCTTGCCTGGGAGAAGAGTGAATAAGCCCATCTGGAATGTCCCTTCCTGCCCTTCTGCTCCGCCTAACAGAAGTTTATTCATTCCTCAAGGTCTTCTCCATGCAGTACCCCCCAGATTTTCCAAAGGCATTTGGCCTTTCTTCCTTTTCACTTTTCCCTCTCAACACCCATGATGGCTTCTCCTGTCCCTCGGTGATGCTGGAAGGAGGCAGTCGGAGGTCATGCTCTCTGTCCTGTGCATCTCCTATCTCACAGTGCCTGGCACATCACCATACACAGCGCGGGGATTTGTGTCATTGCCCAGGGAATGGGAGAGCAGGGCTGGGACCTCCAATAGGAGACCCTAATAGCAAGCAACCCATGACCTTCATCACAGTAAAATAGGGCGAGACAGTGAAAAGGAGGAAGAAGGAAGGGGTGAAGGGAGACCTCAGAGTAGGATCGACATGATTGCAAACACCTGCCCCTACCACTTCCTAGCCCGTGTGACTGGCCAGGTGACTGTGCATTTGAAGCTCATTTCCCTTTTATGCAAAATGGAATATAATGTTCCTCCTTAAGTTCATCCATTCATATATTTATTAAGCTTTGTTACCTATCAAATGTGAGGTTTGGGATTAATGACTTCTCTGAGCCTCAGTTTCCTCCTTTGTAAAAATGAGGATGTTAGTGTCTACCTCCTAGGACTTTGCGAGGGTCAAGTGAGTTTATGTCTGTGAAAAGCTTAGCGCTGTGCCAGGTACACAGTAAATGTTCAACAAATGTAAACTGTTATTAGCAATCATCACTCTGTGTGAAGCACTGGGATGCATTTGGAGGACTCAGCAGTGAACAAAATGACAGGTCTGTCACAGAGCCATCATGTGGCTTATTGTCAGAAGGGCATAATAGACAGAAATGAAGAAAAGAAGCTATTGGGTAAAACAGTTACCAACTGTGGCAAGTTCTATGAAGGATGGTGTGAACCAACATAACACGGGGGCCTTCCTTAGATGCAGAATGCAGGCAACGCCCAGGTAGGATTGTTGCAAGGATTAAAAAATAATATACGTAAAACATTTACACTCAGGCTACACTTGGAAAAGAAGGTCTCTTGATTAGAAGGAGGAAAAAAATTGATCTGAGGCTAAGGCATCTCAGATGTGGGTTGGGCTACTCTTTGTTCCAAAAATGCTCCCTCCCACGTCCCTTCTCCCTACATGTCATGGGCCCAGGCTCTGTCTCTCTCCTTTTGAAAGAGGGATTTATGGTCATTTGAGGTTCCTGTACCATATAATCCTGGCATGATAGGCATTTCTCCTTCCAGAACAGCACACGCTGACTGTAAAAATACCTAATTTTATGGTTGCCTTATATCATCTTTGGACAGGCAGGATCCAGATCTCTGGGCTGTTACCCCGGATTTCACAAAGCAGGGATAGACCGCCAGCTGCCCCACCCCTGCACTTGGAGAGGAGCCTGCTGTGGGAAGACTGTCACTTGGTGGACGGTACTTCAGGTGCTTAAAATAGATCAATTGTGCCATTTGACTATTGCAACGCAGTTGTTTCATTGGCCTTGATGGTGTTGGTGAGGGCAAGAGATAACGGCCCATGGAGAAAGACCTGTGCTTTGCACAAAATTAAGCAGAGGCGAGGAAGAAGCTTTGGAAATGATACAGGCAGTGGAGCGTGGAATTCTGCCAGGAGCGGGGTGGGGCTGTGGCAGGAGGACCTAGCAGCAAGCACAGCACTGGGAGCAACAGGGCGGCCAAGCGGAGCCTGTCTGGACCCCTTGTCTGCTTGGTGACACGCTTGGGAAAGAGGCTAGAGTCTGCTGTGTTTCGGGAGTCAATCCAATAGTGTCATGTGAAATTGTCAAGAGGCCACCCATACTCTGAGGCGAACACAAAACCAAGGTGAGGGGCTGGCTCTGGCCTCTCCCCACTGCCCCTTCAATGCCCTGTCCCTGGCACACTCCACTGTTCTGGCTGCTCTTTCCCGGGCCTGCTCCCCGTGATCCCTGTCCACCCTTGTACACAACGCTGCAGCCACAGCCTAATCAGGGTTCTGCGGAGCGGTGCTACAACCTCTTCCTGCCCATGCAGCCCGGGATCACATTGTCCAGCAGCCCACGTGGCTCCATTCCTTCCTGCCAAACTTGAGATCCACCCACCCCGCCCCCACCCACTCTCACTCCAGCGGCTGTGCCTGTTGTCAACAACACTGGAGAGTTGTGGCAGCTGAGGAGGGGACGACTTCAGGTCATTGGAGAGGTATAATGACCAGATGTGGATAGAGACTGAACGTGGGAGAGGGAGAGAAAAGGGAATGCGCAAGACCTACTTTCTAATGACTAATTTAGGTGAGTTGGCAGATGGAGGTTCTAGCAATCAACCAGAACCAAAAAGTTGAAGCAGTTTTCCCCCCTTGATTTTCTTTAAAGAATAAGTTTATTAAGCTGTAGGTTTATGTAAGTTTATTAAAATTTTGGCTAAAATACCCAAGTGGGCAACTTAGCAGATAGTCAGGAGAATGAGTCCAGAGCTAGAGAAGTCTTCGTTGTAAAGAAAAAGAGAGCAAGCTTTGCATGAATAAATTAATTCATCAACTATCTTTTGAGCACCTACTACATGCCAGGCATGGTGCTCTGCTTTCTATGAATTATTTGCTGCCCTGAAGAAAATCAGCCCTCAACTGAAGGAAGGAGGTTGGTGTTATCTACTTTCTTTCTCAAGCAGGAGAACGCCAGTTTGACGGAGGAGAGGTTTTGAGTAGCCATCTGGGGCTCAGTAACCACTCCTTAGCTGGGTGGGTGTATAAACTGCCCCTACTATTAACAGAGCTCCAGCTGTTGCCTTGATGTCTCCAACTGCACCAGGCATGTCCTCTATGCCAGAACAGCCTCTGGAAGAGTTCAGCCTCCCAGGGCACCTTCCTATGGGCTGGAAAAGGTGCCCAGAGCTGGAACCAATTATCCAGAATTTCCTTCCTTCGGTCTGTGCCTCAACCCCTACTACTAGGTTCCCCTGGAAACAAAACTGACCTCTGGGAGATGGGGCGGGACGTTGTTTGCCCAACTGTATCCAACAGGATATGATATCTCCCTCCTGGGAATAGCTCAGCTGGGGAAATAAGGACATGCAATAGGGTTTTGCTCACTTCAAGAGGACCTTAATAGCATGGCAGTGTTAATCAATTGCTAACTCCAGACAGGATTTTTTTTCATAATAATGAACAGATATGCTGCAGTTTCCACATCTCTGTATGAAGATACACTTCTCCGTGTTTGATGTTACATGGATCTCTACTGGACGGGGCTTAACAATTCAAATGCTTACAGTAGCTAAGTAACAAAACATTCAGCTGCTCTTGTGCAAGTTACTAGAAAGTGGTTGCAATGGTGGCACTGGAGACCAGTACCCGCATCACTGAAAACAGGAATCCCACTGACTGACTGTTGTCACACAGGAAAATGGAGTGAGGGATGCAAGATCTTCCAGTTGTTCCTTTCAGAAAAGCTATACATACTAATTTTGATTTCCTAATTTCCCTGTGTTGGTAGATGATTCAAATTCATTAAAAACCTGGTGTAGGACAATTACAAAATGTTCTGTCATGCTGGTCACCAGCTGGCCCTGTTTGATCTGTGAAGGCAAGGGCCATGTCTGTTATGTTTACTGCTGTGTGCCCATTATCGGGTCCAGTGCAGAGGTTGGCCAGTAAATATTTGTTGAGTGAACAAATGAGTAAACCAATTCTTTTTCCCCGTATTGGACATTCCCAGAAACTGGCAGATAGAAAACCAGTACCATCACTGTTCATTCCGTTACACTATGAGATGTGACAGTTGTGCATAATGATCTGAACGGAGGATCAGGTAGGGAGTGTGTGTTTTCTGCAGACAGACCAACTGGGGACTGCCAAGCCACTGGGGACCTCCTACATGTGAACTCTTCTCTTCAGGTTCCCGGAGGTGGTGAGATTAGAGTTTAAACATCAAGAGTAGGCAGAAAACCTTTGTGACATGCGTTTTAATAATAAACTATCACTAGCCCTGGGAAATAGCTGATATTCAGGGGAAACCAATTCTCAACAAAATCTTCTCCTGGGGGCGGGCAGGGGGGGTGTCATTTACTTAACAAATACTATGTTATGGCTAGAATTGTGTACCCTAGATTTATATGTTAGAGTCCTAATCCCTGGACCCAGAATGTGACCTTATTTGGAAATAGGGTCTTTACAGAGGTAAGCAAATTAAAACAAAGTCATTAGGGTGGGCCCTAATCCAATACCACTGCTAACCTTATCAAAAGGGGAAATATGGACACAGACACACACATAATAGGAAGATAATGTGACGAGAGAAGGGGGCAAGATCAGAGAAGGGGCCTGAGGACAGGAGGAAGATGATGAAATGAGAGAGGATGGATCTTGGCCCATTGTACAGAGTATACATGATGTTTTAACCACAAGGATGAGCCAGCCTGGGTTTTGTGCCTAGGAAAGCCATACTTTTCAGGAGCTCTGGGTGTTCTGACTATGTGAGGAGCACAGCGTTTATTGGACACAGAATTCACTTTGGTGCTCAGGGCCTCTGGCACCCTGGGCTCAACTGCATTTCCGTAGACCAAGGAGAGAGGCCTGGAACAGAATTTTCCTCGTGGCCCTCAGAAGGAACCAGTCCTGCTGAAATATTGCTTTTGGACTTTTAACTTCCAGAACTGTGAGGTAGCACATTTCTATTTTTTTAAGCCTCCCAGTGTGCAGTACTTTGTTATAACAGCTATAGCAAATTAATATAAACTATTTTTATTTGTTTTATAGACACTTGTTATATGCTAGGTACTGTTTTAAGCAATTCACAACTACTAACTTATTTATTCTTTATAACAACTCTATGAGAGAGGTACTATTATTATATTCCCTTTGATTATGAATAGAGATGAAGAGCTGAGGTACAGAGTGGGTGACTGGTCCAAGGTCACACAGCAAGTAAAGGGCAGAACTGGAATTTGAATCCAGCTATTTAGTTCCATTCTGTGTCCTGAAGAACTACAGGAGAACAATTTAATTGGCAAAGGCGCTTATAGACTTCTGGTTGTTTTCTGTTTTTTTTACAATGGTATCTGGCTAATGTTGGGTATCAGCCAGTTGTTGACCATTCACCACGGCAGATGTTATCTCAGCAAGATAAAGCTTTTGCCAGATAGGAAAGCTGGAGTTCAGAATTGATATCACTTCCTTTATGCAATACAACTACTCTTAAAATCACATTGTGATTTGCAGAAATGTGTTATAGTCATCATATTGTTATATGGTCTTTCAATTGTTCCTTACATTATTCCTCTCACCTGCTTAGCCTCAGGTTATCCTTTGTCAACTATGGTTTCATTTGGGAAGCACTGTTGTTGTGTTTTTTAAATCTCTGTCCTTATAAAGTATACAGTCATCTATATTTTATTTGTTTTGCAAATATAATTTTTCTTTAGAGGGCATCCTATGTACTTGTATTTGTAAAAAGACATTTTCTCATGGAATTCTTAGAGTTCCTGACATGGTCAAGACATCAGCAGAGGAAGGTCATCATGCTCCTTGTGCTGCATAACTTTAGTGCTGACCATGCCTCTCCAGATCCACTCTGCTCCCTTCTCTCCCCTGCAGTCTACCCTGGGAGGCTGACCATGATGTGCCCTTCAACTGCCTTCCTTGCTCTCTGGCTCTTGGTTGGATTGAGCCAATGGGGAGCAGTGGGTTGCCATGCATGGCCTGGCTGCCTTTTGGGAACCAGGGGCCACAGCTCCTGCCAGGCTGTTCTTACCCTAAATCATGCTGGGTCTCTGGGTTCCTTTATTTGTTCTTTTTTGCCCATCAGGCCTGGGGACAGTACTGGACCATCCTTGCTTCTCCTCATTTATTTCTCTACACCCTTCTTGCACAGTTGCAAAGTTGCCTTCTATTTAGCTCCCTTCACATTGCCCATCTGTTCCCTGCCAGGACCCAACAAATAGACTCCTCTTCTCCTTCACCCTATTAACTCAGTCAGGTGTTAGGCCACACAGGCTTTATTTACTAAAGGATCTTCCCCTTTGTTTCTATTCGTACAACCATCAAAATCCTAGCCCTCAGACTTTTTCTGAACGAGTGTAATTATTTCTCACCTAGGATACTAACTTTCTGCATTACCCTTTTCAACCCATGCCATATACAACAGCAGGTTAATAATCTTCCTGAAAGCTATGGCTTTCCTATGGACAAAACCTGGTGGTGGCTCCAATACCCCTAGCAAAACAGGCTAATTTTCAACCAGAGGGGGGTTGGCTCTGATGGTATCAACATTGCAGAACTTTGCTCTACTCAGCAGCCAACTCAATTTCAGGTTCAGTTCCTTCCCTGAGACTCAGTGCCAATGCATTTCTAATGTTATTTCACTTAATCCTCACAACAATCCTGTACATTGGCATTACTGCTCACATTTTACATACGAAAAAATTCAGGCTCAGAGACAAGATCTAGCCTGCCCAAGATCACAGAGGGAGTACACCGAAGGTCTTGCATTTGAACTTGGGAATCTATAATTCAGAGCTCAGGATCTTACCACCCCAGGATGGTATTGCTTATCCCGACATCTTTGTGGGGGTTGTATGATCCCTCTATACTCTCTTCAACAAAAGTTATTGACATGCCAGGCCATGATAAAGACCCAGGAAGAGGTCTGAGAGCAGAAAGAAGGTGATGATGGCTCTAGGCAGCTTGTACATGGTGTGCATGATGCTTCAATCTCCAGGATGAGCCAGCGCTGGGTTTTGTACCAAGGGAAGCCATAGCTTTAAGGGGCCCTGGGAGTTCCGACCCAAGTAAAGAATACCACATTTTATGGGACACAGAAATGACTCTGGTGCTCAAGGCCTCTGGCATTCTGGGGGTCAATAGTCTCTCCTCGCTTTGGACCTAGAGGCTTTGGAAATCCTGGGCCAACATGGGAAGGGGAGACACTGACAGGGGATAACCAAAAACTTACTGTTGCCTAAGAACATGCACTTCAGATGGTGGAGCCCACATGGCTCTAGAGTTTTCTGAGAGCAAGGGATCTGGGGTCAGCTCCCTCCTTGCTGTGTGGTTCAGGAAAAAGACTTGGATGAATGTGTGATGACATATTCGAGGCTCTGAAGGAACAGGACCAAGGTGCATGGAGAGTGCACATCAGGGGGGTGCTAGCTGGGCTGGGGAGCTGGGAGGGCTTCCACAACTCAGGAGGGTGAGGGGACCAGCTGGAGTGAGGGGACAGTGGACAGAGGAGCAGGTGCTAGAGGGGACGGAAGGAGGTATATGGAATGGGAACATGGAGAGTGGTGCAGTGTAGATGAGACAGGCTGTGAGCAAGTCCTGGCCAGGCCACTTGGGACCTGCAGGTCTCACTGAGGGGTTTCCTCTCACATCTTAAGAGCAATGAGCATTTGTAAAAAATTAATTTTAGAGATGGAGAAGGGAGAAATAGAGAGAAACATTGATGTGAGAGAGACACATTAATTGGTTGTCCCCAATTCACGCCCTGAATCCAAAACCTAGTTATGTGCCCTGACCAGGAATCTAACCTGAGTCCTCCTGGTGCACAGGATGAATGGGAAGGGCTGGAGTGGATGACGGGAAACCAGTTAGTGAGTTGCCTCTGGAGGTCAGGAGACAGATGACAGGTCCTTGGAATTAAGTTGGGCACAGGCCAGGGCAAGGAAAGGCTGGTGGTAGACCCAACAGAAGCCAAGGTAGAGGCAATTGCTGTTTTCCCTTTCCTTCCGCTGAAGCTCTTTGAGTGTGCTGTCTCAGTGTTGGCCCAGGGTTCCTGAGCCCTGTGTGTCGTGCTCATGCCTTTGGTGTCTTCTTCCTGCAGGGAGCGCTCCTTTCCCTCCCTATTGGCTCTGAGGCCAAACCCCACCTGTTACTTCTGCAGTCTGAACCACCACCCACTCCATCATCTCCAAAATTACCCCTTTCTCTCAAATTCCTGTCCTGAAGTTCAGATAGATTTCAGAAGAAAGGAAAATGCACAAAAATAAAACAAGAATGTATACGAAGGTGTCGCTGAGTGAACATGCCCCGTTTTTGCCATCTTAGGCATGTTTTTCTTGATAAAAGCAATATACATATGTTTGAAAAGCATTTTTCCCAGTGTAATCTTGAAAATCACACTTCTGGGACTCCTATCAATTTTATGATGATGGTATCACATCTGAGAGATTGAGTGATCATATTATCATAATACTTGCTAATGTCATAAAGCCAACAGTGGCAACTGCCAAAACAGCCACTGCAGTGATGACGACAGGCTGACCACCATCGCTGACATGATGCCAGCCATACCCAAGGCTCCACATTCTGAATTTTACACAACACGTTAACGTGTATCTCCATTCCACACCGAGGGAGAGCCTGGCATTCTCGTTTTGTGGATGGGACCACCATGCTATAGACCACAGCTAATGAATGGAAAGGGAGAACTGGAACCCAGGACCACCCGATTCCAGGGACCAAGCTCTGACACACTGTCCCAAGACTGCAGCCCCACCTCTTCCCCAGATGAAGTGATTAGGACTCAATAATAAGCTCATGCTTTGCTCCCACTTCAGTGGTGACCTTGAATCATGGATTAGGAACGGTATTCACTGTCAAAACTATCATGCATCAAGAACCATTCATAATCCAACTATTAATTCCATGACTTGAAGAAGATATTATAAACCTTTAGAAGATTTCACCTAGAAGATGGGAGTAATAATGCAGTCCCACAGGTTGGGTGCGAGAGTTTGGGGTGCTCGTGCAGGTGAAATGCTTAGCACAATGGCCGGCGGAGAGTGAGGACCCAGGAAACGGAAGTGAGAGAAAAGCTGAGTTTTTCTTAGGCTTCATTTCAGGCATGAGGATTATGTTAAGAATGTCACATCGCAAAGGGGAGAGCATTTTTGCTTAGATCAGATCGCCCCAGAGATGTCCCGTCAACACCCTGTTCTGTGTCCTTAGAACTCGGCCACACCTTCACTCCAGAGAGGTGTGATGTCTGCTCTCTCCACCTGCAGGCTCAGGGCTGGGAGGAGCCTCGGTGATGATGGAGCCCAGCCCTGAGCCCTGAGCCAATCTCTCTGCAATGTTGCCCAGGGAGCACTTCCCCTTCTGGAGACTTCAGCGACCTCTAGGCTGCCCAAATCACTCCACTCTGCTTATTTCCCACTAATCTCCTGACAGAGAAAAAGTGTCTGGAATGACATTTTTGTCAGTCCTCATTCTCTGCAGTTTCAACTTTATTGGTCATTCTTTTTCTTTCTTTTTTTTTTCTTAAGTAAAATCTCTGTTTCATTCCTTCAAGAATAATCAGTGTTGCTAACAGGACAAGAATTCCTTACAATTCCAGAGAGGGAAAAGGGCAGGGCCAGTGGCTTATTTTACCTTATTTCTTAGCTCCTTGGAAAAAAAAAGGGGAGCCCTCTCTCTGTTCTGTCATTGAGTGAGGAAGGACTGTGATAAATACAGTTTTTGCTGGAGACAGTGAGAAGTGACAGGCTGTTCACATCTTTATTTGCCTGAAAGCACCAGAGGCAGGCACGTGGCCCACTCAGTGATCGGGTCTACCGCATTTCGCCCTTTCCCCGAGCCTGCTGTGAAGCCAGAGCACCGTTCCAGGCTGGCAAAACCGAGAGGCACATTCTTTGGCTGCAAGAGGCAAAGCGAGTCCAGCCTCGCTCGCTCGCTCGCCTGCTCCGCACAGCCATGTAACACACAATGGGAGGCAGCAGAGGGAAGGCATACAAACACACAGTAAGGAAATATTTCATTTCCATCACAGCGGCTTTCGCTCCTTTCCGTTCCTCCCTGCCACCGGCCTGGAAATGGAGGGAAGGTGAGGGGACAGTGGGGTTTGACCTGGACACAGTCTCCGAAGGTTCTGATTTTCCTGGTATTGTTGCTCAGCTCTAGCTTTTTTTAGAAGAAACTTGTAGATGCTTATATTTGAAGGGTCTCTAATTCAACCCCTCTCCTTCTACAGACAGTCTGGGATCCAGAAAGAAGACTGATGGGGGAAGTCAGAGACCCCAGGAAGTGAAGGTTCCTAGGGGTCCCCCGGTTCAGTAACCCCACCTGCTGCTGGAATGACCCAGCAAGCTCAGCTGGCGAGGGAGCAGGAAGGGGACTTGACCCATACCTCCCCTTCAGGGTGGTGGCACAGCGGGTGCCCACGGGCTCAGAGACAACGGTGATAAGAAACGGACGGGGCCTCTTTGTGTTTCTGGCTGCATTTCTCAACAACCGGGGCCCAGCCTAGTAGCAAGATGTCTGGTCCCTGCTCTGCAAAGCAGTTGCTGCCTCCGGCATGTGAGAGGCCTTGGCCAAAGGGCTTGTCTCTGTCTCTCCTTCTGGGCATGGCTGAGCAGCCGACAGCTCTGTGGGGAAAGCAGCGCCAGGCCCACGGGCTGCAGGCACGCAGGAGAGGGATATTTTACAATCCCGGACCCACCCACTGAGGGCCAGCCTCCCTGCCCCTCCCAGCTCCAGGACCAGCTCCCAGTGGCTTCCCGGCCGTGTGGAGAGAGGTCTCCTCGGAGCCCCCACAGTCAGACAATGGCCACACGACCGCCTCGGAGGAGGCCTTCCCAGGCATTGCTAGAAGGAGAGAGGCAGCCTGCCTCGCAGAGGCAAGTGGCGCTGCCTGCCGATGAAACGTTAGCAAGAGGATCACGAGAAAACCAGACCCCCGTTTCCCTGCGGGAGAGCACAGAGAAGGACCACGAAGGAGTGTGGGGGCCAGGTGTCCCCCCCAGATGCCAGGCTTCCTGCCTCCTTCCAGGCAGCCCTGGCGCAGGCTCCTGCACCTCCCGCCCCCACCCTGTTCCCATGGCAAAGGAGAGGAGGACCCACTTACTGCTCGTGTTCATGGTGATGATGCCTTTGCACTGGGTCTTTCATTCAATACGGAGGCCCCGGTGGCTTTTAAAATCTTGCGATCTTCCGACCTCACTCATCACCTGGGGGTGAGAAGGCAGTCCAGTGCCAGCTCGGTATCCTCAGGTGCTCGCTCTCCCTCCGCTGTCCCCTCTCCGCCTGGGCTGTCACCACTGGCCGTGGAGGCGAGTGGACTCAGAGGCGCAGGTGAGAGCGGGGAGCAAGAGGAGGCAGGCAGAACGCGGGTGCCCCCGGGGCTTGGGGCCCCTGTCTGGCTGCCCTCGCACCCGAATCAGAGGCAGAAAAGCCGGGCTGGCGGCGCCTGGTCGCACGCACCCCCAACTACTCCAGCCCAGCAGCTCGGGAGCCCGAAGGGGGTGTGGACCACAGGGAGGCAGGGCGGGGGCAGCGCGGGGAGCCAGCTCCTCTGGGCAGCGCGTCCCCGCCCGGCTTCCGAGAGCGGTGACCCGCCCCCGGACCCACCTTTCTGCCAGCGTCGGGAGCCAGAGGCCCCTGCCCGGGCCCCTGCGACCGGTTCATGAATCCCGTTTCTCGTCTGGGGTCTCGAATTCCAAGGCGAGCAAAGCGAAATCGGAGAGCTCGACATCCATGATGCGGGCTCGCGGGGTGGCAGCGCAGGGGGCGCGGCCGCTCGCTGCTGCCACCTGCTGGACACGCCGACCCGTCTCCAGGCCCCGCCCCACCCGGGCTTCCCTCTGGGTCCTGGGGTGTATTGGGGGATGACCGCGGGGACCCTCGTGCCTTGGGGCCAACCAGGGAGTGCTTGAGCTCTCCTTTCCCTCCCGAAGGGCTAGACAATGACCGGGAAGTGAAGTAATGTTGGGAGAGGCTGCGAAGAAGGGACTGTCTTTGCAGGAAGACCGGTTTCACTTCCAACTCTGCTTCAGACCAGCTTGGTCTCGACCTGGGTCACCGCTGTCTCTGGCTGGTCCTCCTCGTGTGTGGAAGGGAGCAGCTGGACAAGCAAATGAGACACTGGGGGATTCTCCCAGCCTCCTAACTTATCTCCCTCTTAAGGCCCCACGTCTCTGGTTCATTTGTGATAATTGTGTTTCCTCTCTCTTCCCCACTAACATGTTAGCACCATGCAAGTATGGGTCTTGTCAGGAGGGTCTCCTATGGCACCCTGAATACCTAGACCAGTGCCCGGCACACAGTAGGTGTCACTAAGTATTTTTCGACAGACACTCCAGGGCTCTTCTGGATCTGATATTGTGCAGCCCTCAGAGTGGAAGGTCTAGGAACCCCACCTGGAAACACTTCCCTGTCTGAGGCAAACAGCTGGTACGTGGCCTCATGACTCAATCTCACAAGTCCACTCAGTTATTGTGTGGCCAACTAGCTCTTATCCAACGTGTTTTTGTTTAGTTTAGTTTTTGTAATTAGTTCATCTGGGTGTGTATTAGAGAAATCTATATTCTGACTTTTTGGGGTCATGAGTAATTCAGTGGGGGCGGGGTGCTTTACATTCCTTGTTATTTCCTGGATGGGATTCGTGACCACAGAAGCATGACTTTTGAGTGTAGAAAAACAAGACCGAGAAGACGCATGATCCCTGTCTGTGGAATGACTCCAATTAGAGCATGTGTTGAATCAGAAAGCTGTGAATGCTCACACCCCAACTTACAGACAAGGACACAGTGGGTCAGAAAGGCTGAGCTACCTGCCAGAGGACACACAGTGACTGGTGGCAGTGCTGGACAGGGTCTTCTCCTTTCTAGCATGGTCCCATGTGAGAATGACTCACTGCACCAGAGTCTGGGATGCCAGGGTAGGGGTAGGTAGCCACCCTTTTAGAACTTGGAAAGAATACCTTTTAGGTAAATACAATATTTCTGCCTTCCGCACGGTGAAAAAAAACACCAAGATGTGATAGCAAGTAAAGTATCTTCAGAGAAATTGAAGAGTTAGTGGATTCGAAACATATTTTGGTAGCTTAATAGGATTTGTTTTCAAAGGAGGCGGGAGGAGATAACCCTAAACCTACTCACAGTGGTTCTCAAAGTTTTGTTAGTGCAACAACTACACGAGATATCTGTAAAAATGCAGGTTCTCAGGCTTCTGAGTAGTTGCTCTGCATTTTAAACAAGTGTCCCAGATGATTCACAGACCACTGTTTGCTACTGAAAAGGGCAGAGGCCTAGAACTGCTGTGAAAATATAGTAAGTGATTAATAAATATTTATATCATTCCAAAAGATTGGGCGTCCTTATTTGATTCTCCTATTGTGTGCAACTTGCTAGGTGCCAAGACTTGGAAAAAGGTTTTTGTTTTTTTTCTGGGAGAAAGTTTAGGTAAGTTAAATATAAATATGTAAAGTGAACAAACTGTTCAGTGAATATATGTAGTTATCATCCAAAGCTTTAGTGTTTAGAAATTTTCCAATTATAAGACAAAGTCAAATAAAAGCTTAGTATTCATTCATTCGTCCAGCAACCATTTATTGAATATTTACTTAGTGCTAAGCCCTATTCTAGCTACTGGGGATACAGTGGTGAATGGGACAGACAAGGACCAGGCCCCCCTGGAGCATAAGTGTTATTTGGGAGGGGCCAGGGGATAGACAGTAATTAACTATGTAAAGCAAGACTATTAGGTAAACCCAATGATGGCCTGGTTCAGAGGCTGGGAACTGCTTCCAGCACATTCAGAAACTGGGGTTTTCAGTCCCAGTTTCATCACTAGCTGTGTGACCTTGGACAAGATACTCAGCTTCAATGAACCTCAAATTCTTCATTTGTGAAATGGGGAAAATATGATACCTACCTCATGAAATGTTGGGGGTATTAAAGTTGTTGGGTATAGTGATGAATGTAATTATGAGTATCACCCCTCTCTAATACCTTCCCTCAGAGATGGTCCTGTCATTTTTCACTTATGTAGGCCTATGGGCCTTTCCATAGAATGAGTGGTGGCCATGAAAATACGCCTTAGAATTTTCCAGCTACAGGGGGCTTAATTGACAGGTTCTTTTTGTCTAGGGTTCTTTAAAAATAATAAAATCAGCTGGCTGCTGATGAATCCAGCTCTTTGGAGAGACCATTGAGTTTTGGACCATGCTAAAAGCCCCAAATTGCTTCTGTTGGGGAAACAATCTGAAACATTATAAGGCTAGGGAGAAAAGGGTTAAAAGAAGCTAAGAAAGCTACTACACCCGTGAGGATGTCCACAACAATCGGAGAGGCAGAGGCGGGAAAGACGCAGGAGGAAGCGAGGGTGGGATTCTCGGTGGAATGGGCTGTGAAAGTCATCAGGAAAGCAGAATCTTGGCTCTGTCCTTGCCGGAGAATGGGGCTGACAAGCACAAAGCAGAGGGGCCCTTTGTTTGCGTTTGTTTTGAACTTTGAGACTCCAGAAGGGAGATAAACAAGTCTCACTCGGAAACAGGCAAATGCTCCTGGACGTTAGAAAACCAGGTGGCAAAACCATTGGGAGGCAGATCTGCCACTGTCTTCCAGGGGAAAGCGGAAACTTTGAGGGCCAGCTTGAGCCGGCTGCTCTGGGCTGCCGCCCTGATGCGTCTCTTCTTTGGTTATGTGGGTTCAACAATCCCCCTTGGACAAGTACAAGATGTGAGAGATTTTGGCAGATATTTTATTTGAAGAAGAATTCAGGTTTTTTAGTTCATTCTTTCATTGACCCATCTTTCCTGACTTCCTGTCCCTAATTGGGGTGGTCTGTAGCTCCTCTCCCCACATTCTGCCCCCTCATTGTTATGATTTACTAACACAGGCCTAGGTCCCCAATTTTCCTTTCTTCTCACCTTTCTCATGTTCCCATCCAGCTCCTTTCTACAGTCTGTCACTGCTCCCTTCTCACCCCACTCCTGCGCTGCTCCTCTTCATTCACGAATACACTCTCATTCATCCTCACCTTGAATACAAGATCCTTCTGGTCTATGAAGTGTGGGAATGGTAGGAAAGGGGGCCTGCATCCCCATAATTCCTACTTGCCATTCCTAGACTATTTGACTATCCCATCAAAAGTGAGAACTTTTATTTTTGAAAAGTGCTATGTAGTTGTTAATAATATGAGATAAATCTACGTGTGTGTGTGTGTGTGTGTGTGTGTGTGTGTGTTTGTGTGTCGTGGGGGTGGGGGAGGGCGATTTTCCTGGTATGAAATTAAACAGGAAAAGAAAATTCCAGAAAAAATATATACACTATGTTCTTCTTAAGCATCATGTATATTTATGTGCATATGTATTTATGCAACACAATCCATATAATATGTAATTTATAGAACACACAGAATGCACACAATATTATATAAAAGTTAAATCTTTTTTTTTGTTTTTACAAATGGAACCCCATATATAGGTACTACATATACATATAACTATAATGCTTAGCAAAAGACCTGGAAGGACACACTCCTAGTTACCTTGCTCAAGGTAAACTTTTGGGTTATGTGGGTTTAACAAAATCACTTGGACAATTACAAGATGTGAGATTTTGGCAGACGTTTTATTTGAAGAAGAATTAAGGTTTTCCAGTTCATTCTTTCATGGTCCTATTTATTGAATGACTTCTAATGGAGTGTTTATTATGCACCAAGCACAGTGCCTGACAGAGACATGGGGGAGGAGACAACAGAATAAACACACAGAGGTATGATTACAAGCTGGAAAGTTAGCCAAGAGAGGGCAGTAATAGACACTAACAGAAGGATGTCTCCTTCAACAGGTGACATTTGAGCTAAGGCTGAAGAAGAAGGAACAGCCAGTCTGAGTTGGGGGTGGTGGTGGAGGGGGGATGGAGGGAAGAAGTGAGTGTGGAACAAAGCTGCAAAAGAGAGAATCACAGGTGTGAGGGCAGGCAAGACTGGCTGCTGAAAGGTCTCAGGGCTTCTGTGTGGAAGAGCTTAGTGCGGTTCAGATGACCAAGATCATGTTCAGGCTTCATGGGCCCAGGATGGAAGTGGCTCTACTGGGCTGAGAGGTCGGAGGTCCTGCGTATAGTCCTGATGCAGCGGAATGTGAAGAAGCCCAGGAGCAGTGGGAGAAAATGGTCTGTAAGAGGCCTGGCTCTCCTCTTCATAACTGTGTGACCTTAGGCAAGTGACATAACCTCTCGGGGCCATAGGTTTCTCATATAAAGCAGGGATCATCGCAGTACCTGCTTCACTGTGTGTGTCAATAAACAACTGAGCTCAGTATCAGGCACCTAGCAAGTGCTCATACATAGTTATGATGTAGCTTCGAACAACCTGACTGACTTGTCAGGTGACCTCCTCTGCCCCTGAGGTTCACATGATAAGGGAAGGTTAGACCAGATGACTCTCGAGGTTCCTTTCACTGGAATGTTCTTGGTTCTCAGTGTCCTGCAGTTGGGGTTAGACAGAAGGTCTCACCATGTGCTAGGCTGCTGCAGGGTCCTTTGGTCCCCGAGGGCACCACTGGCTTGTGCTGAGACCCAGGTCCTGAGCAAATAGTGGACTTCCCACCTGGACAGGGAGCCTCACATGGTGCTCCCTCCACATCTGCACCCTTGTCCTTCCTGGAAAACCCTGAAGCCTAGGTGGAGTTAGCAGGACACAGGCCTGTTTTTCCAACTAACAGCTTTGTGCTGGGGCCATGCTTTTCCTCTTGTTCCTCACATTGTTGAGTGGAGAAATGTTTCTTGAAATCAAAGGGGTATGCATATATGCTTAACCCATGGACACAGACAATAATGTGGTGAAGGCCTGGGGTGGGGGCCGGGCAGGCTAGGAGAGGTCAATGGGAAAAGTAAGGGGGATGTATGTAATACTTTGGACAATAAAGATTTTTAAAAAATCAAAGGGGTTCCTGAGGTCTTTGGGAAGCTTCTGGGGGAGGGGGACGATAAAGGAACTGGCCTTGAGATCAGAGTGTTGGGAGCTTCAAGGGAGCTCCAGGCAGACAGTCCCACCGGGGGGTTCTGCTGGGGCTTTGCACTCATATCCGACCACAGTCCCAGCCTCCTTCCTGACAGAAGCAAGAAGCTGGGGCGGAGCCAGCTCCGGATGGAATCTGGAGATCTGAGAGCTGGACTCAGCCCTGCCATTCCCTTGGCCAAGCTGCTCTTGGCTCACTTTCCAAATTTGTATCCAAAAGGGACCTCAGCGAGCCTTCTGTCCTGATCTTCCATTTTGCAGATTAAGAGAGGGAGTCTTACTCATTATTCACCAATAATTTCCCTTCTGCCTACAGTTCTGTTGGCCGCGCCCTCCTCTGCTGTGCTTCCCTCAAATAAAGTCATCACTTCCAGTCACCTTCTCAAGGTTCCTCAAGTCCCATCCTCTCCTGGGAGCTGCCCTTTGCACTCCTCTAGCACCTGCCCAGGTCAGTCACTATGGGCCCACTGCATCTCATACTCCTTCTTCCTTTGCTCCCAACACAGAGGGATTTCGTGGCTTCCCAGTGAGTTGGCTCATCTTGGGAACTTGACACACTTGTCCCCACACCTGGTTTCTCTCCCCCTGTTCCTTTGCAAAGCTGCAATCCCCTCTCCTCCAGGTCTTAGCTTAATTGCCAGCTCCTAGAGCAGCCTCTCGTGACCAGCTAACTCAAGTGTCCCAGAAGAGCACATTTAATTAATGGGTGGAGTAAAAGCCTTTCAGACACCATGGATTTATTCATCTCTTCTTAGAGTTCAGTTACATTAACTCCCATGTCGTCTTCCCCCAAACTTGGCTCTCTTCCCTCTTTATTCATGTGGCTTCTTAAGACCTAAATTTTATCTCTGCACACGCTCTTCCACCAAATCCTTTAGAATCTGCTGAGAACTCTGGTCTCGCTTAGTTACGAAGCCCCACAGCTGGGAAGTCCAGTGTTGCCTTGCGCCAAGAGGGAAGGATGGGGTGAGAAGACCCGGTTTCTGGGTTTAATCTCATTTCCTAGCTACGGGACCTTAGGCGACCAATGAATTCTTGCGTGTCAGTCTACTCTGATGTAATGAATAACAATATCCATTAAGCCTCAGTGTGATCTGTATTGCAATGATCCCTTCCCTGTGTGTGTCTTGGGGTTATTTTAGGCACAAAAGAAGAAACTGGGTGCTTTGTAAAACTAAAGACTATGCAGAGTAGGTGGTGATTATTTTTGTCCTCATCTCACTAAAATTAGATTGAAACTCAGGCATTTTCATAGAATTTGAAGAAGGTGACGTCATAACCCCTGATATGTAGGAAGGCCGGGGAAAAGGATGGTCTGTGGCGCCAGTCATTTCCTCTGGAACGCCAGGGAGGCGTGCTCCATGCTCCGAGTGATGCGCTGCAATCCGCGGGCCCCCCTGCAAGTGCCTTGTAACTTCTGAGAGGGAATGGGAACTTTGCTTGTGAGGGAACCTCACAGGTTCATGCCCTGGGATCACAGGGTTCTGGGTGGCCATCACTGGGAGAGTTCGTCAAGTGCGCCCCTCACTCTATCAAGTCCCAGAGGCACTGAGAATCAGTAATGCCATGCAATGAGTTCACGGTGAGGCAGTGAGGAAATGCACAGGTCTCTGGGGTCTAGATGGCCACGAGGTGCTTAGGAATCCCCCCAGCTGATTCCCTTTTGGGAACTGCCTCTAAGAGTCTCATCCTCCATCTGCCTTAGGGGGACACTCACAGCATGGACGGAGAAGAGCTTTCCCTGGAGTGTGATTTAGTAACGCAGATTGGATACACTTGAAATTACCATTCACAGGGAGATAAATAGGGACCCATCTTTCCAGGAAACATTACACCTGTCGTGACCTGGAAAGCTCCTTACAACCCACTGTCTGATCGCGTAAAGAGAAGTTGCAGCCATTCCATGCAGTATGCTATAGTTTGTGAGAAAACCCCATAAAAACTGCCCCGTCTCCTTTTGGGCCCACACACATATGCATTTTAAGGCATATGAAACAGTCGGGAACACTATTCACTTAATTGATAATAATTTTTAGCTCTAATTGGAATAGAGGTGGGGGGACTGACAAGATATCAGGATTAGAGGAAATGAGTCTACACCTTAGCGACCATATTTTGTTTCATTTCATCTCTTTCCTTTTTTTTTTGTTTTTAATACAGAAAATGTATCCATCAGTTCTTGTGTAATTCAAAATCAATAATAATTAAAAAAATCTGCCTTTGCCTCTATTGAGGCCTTCCTCTGTGCTGGCAGGGCTGATTCATGACCCTTGTATGTGTCTCGGTGACCAAAGGGAGGGAAGTCTACTTTCCATTTCGATGCCGACCAGTCACTCTGCTCCTCGGGGCTCCTTTGGCCTTTGGGGGCCTGTCCTCGTAGGTCCTGAGTGGGAGCACAGTGTGGCCAGGGCCCGGTGTGGCAGGTCCTCCTGTAACTGCCCTGGTGAGCCCACCGGCTGGAGGGGCCTACACAGCACAGGTGACACAGAACCATAGCAACGGTGAGCCTGGCGGCCCCACTTTGAATCTCAGTCCCGTTTCCATCTCCCAGGGGCCCGGGGGCAGGTGCCTGTAGCCCCAGCCTGCTGCCTTGCCCACGGCTACCACCTCCTCTCCTGGCATCTGGCCTTGCCCACTCCCTTCCAGCCACACAGACTTCTTTTCTGTTCACCCTGCCCCCCACACTTGCCTGGGGTGGTTGTTCCTTCTGACTTGAACCTCCTTTCCTCTGACTTCCACGTGACTGGCTCCTTCTCATGGTTCAGATCTCATCTTCGGTGAATATTGCCTCCCAGTGAATCCTGCTAAGCTGTCCTTCCCCCACCAGTCCCTCTCTGCCACCGTGTATTGTTCATTTCCCCCAGGGCACGGAGCACCCCAGAAGTGAGGTTGTACAATTCATTTGTGCACTTTTATGGGCTGTGTTGTCACCTGGAAGGTATGTGCCTTAGAAGCAGACGCCTGGTCTGCCCAAGGACCAAGAGTGGCATCTGGCCCATAGTCCCTGCTCAGAACGATCACTTGGATGAAAGTGTGCACTGCGCTTGGAGAAGGCCTCCACGCTTCCTGCCAGTCCTTACAGTCAGGGGTCAAATCCCTGACTCAGGCAGGATTGGACCAGGAAACAAGCCCATGGCTCCTCTTCCCAAGTCGGGCACCATGAGGCTGAAGGCATGGGGCCCGTTGCTCCATGCCTGGGGGCTCCAGTTTGCTCATCTCAAAGGTGAAAGGGTTGGACAAGATGCTCCTTTTCAGCTCCAAGCTCTCACTAGCTATAAAACATAGATGGCTTTGGTCCACGTGCTCAATCAAGATATATGCTCGAATACACTTTCTTTACTGTGCTCCTCATGTCAGCCCTCCCCCACCTTTTCCTCCGACTCATAAAAAATGGAATACAGAGCGTGTGGCAGTTTGTTCTCCGGTCCTCTGTGATACGGGCCTTTATGCAAAATTCATTATTGAATCGAAGGCTGCACTTTTCTCTCCTCATTTGTTTCTTTGCTCTCCAAACAATTTCCAGCGATGACATCTTTATTGGTGTCTTCGGGCCCTTTAGCAGAATGAAAACGCTGTGCATCGAGTCACCGCGGCTGTGTTCAGAGTGTGACTAAGTGGGCACGTGGCACAGTACGGAATGCTCGTCCCAGCGCTGCTCCGTCAGGCACATGGAGCAGGCAGGGAGGGGCGGGCTCCTGGTTTGCCACCCCGCAGAAGGGAGCTTACTCAGCGCGGTCCCTGGGGCCAGCTTCTGATGCCCGCCCTGCGCCTCCTCTTCTTTCTGCGGCGGTAACAGAGCAGGTGCCCTTGATTTGGAGGCCTGAGGCCAAAAGCACAACAAAGCCTCTTTCTTGGGAGCTGGCTGTGTGCTGTGCACCAGGCACTGGGCTAAGGACTTTGCGTCCATTATCTCACTTAACGTGAATCTTTCTCAGAGGCCTGTTGGATAGGAGCTGTTGTTACCCCTGTTTTTCAAATGAAGAAGCTGAGGCGTAGAGAGAGAGCAAATAGCACATCTAAGCTCAGGTAGCGGTGGAGTTAAGATTTGAAGCCTGGTGGTCTGATGCTAGAACCTACAGTTTTCCCCACAACCAATACTGTACCCGCGTAGCAAAGGACATTATACATATCCCGGAGTGCTAGTTGGCTCTGCCAGGACAAGGTACAGGTCATAATAGTAATCTCTAACATTCAAGTCTTGAATCAAGAATTTAAAATGGCAACCTACATCAGAATAAATAAATGATTGTTATAAGGAAGTAAGATCCCATTTATTTCTCCCATAAACATATAACCACTTACTATGTGCCAGGAGAATGTATATACTTTGCTGCCCCAAGTAGAGATGGCTCCTGTCCTCATGGGGCTTATGGTCATTTGATGTCTGAGATATTTGTATAACGTGTCCAATTCCGTCCAGCTTGCTGGCAGCAACACTGGCATTCAAACCCAACCACTGGACCCTTCAGTCACTAAATTTCCCTGCCCAATGGGAAGGTGTCTCATTTGAGTGGCTGCCTATATTATTGGCCTTTCCCCTGATCGATGGAAATACTCAAATCATCAATGAATAAGTTGCCAAAGGTTTGGATCAGTATGAGTTGTACAGAGCAGGATTTCTTGACAGTAGCCCCACTGAAATGTGGGCTGGATAATTCTTTGTTGTGCAGGTTGTCCTATGCATTGTAGGGTGTTGAGCAGCATCTCTGGCCTCTATACACTAGGGAGTAGCTAGTGGTGACAACCAAAAAATGTCGCCAGATATTGTCAAATGTCTCCAGGGAGGCAACATTGCCCTAGTTGAAACAAAGGGACCTGAGTAATGAAAAAATCAAAACAAAACACTCGTACAAAATTTCCCTTTGTTCTCCTAAGCCAATACAGTTTTGCATACATGGGACTTACGTCATGTTGGAGGTTAGACTTCAAAATCTCACTCAGTTAAAATCATTCTTGGAATGACTCAAAAGCAGGAGCTATGGTATGAGATCATAATCTCAGGTGAGTTTGAGATTAATTGATGGGCTTAGTTTAGGGACCATGTATGATCAATATGTGTCTTTAAACACTAAAGTGGCTCTCAGTGGGGAGAGATGTGCACACAGTGAAAGGCAAGGATTGCAGCAGGTAGAAGTTCCTTTGCTCCCATCTTGTGCCAATGGAGGTCTCCCTCCATGGAAGGGAGTGGCAGTGGGTGACATAAGCTACTACTTCTTTAAGTGTGGTCTGTGGACCAGCAGCCACTGCATCACCTGGAAGCTTGATGGAAAATGCACAGTCAGGACCTGCCTCAGTTTTACAAAACGAGAATCTGCATTTTGATAAGATTGCCAGGTGGGCCCAGCCAGTGTGACTCAGTGGTTGAGCATCAACTTATGAAACAGGAGCTCGATTCCTGGTCAGGGCACATGCCTGAATTATAGGCTCGATCCCCAGTGTGGGGCGTGCAGGAGGCAGCCAGTCAATTGATGATTCTCTCTCATCATTGATGTTTCTATCTCCTTCTTCCCCCTCCCTTCCTCTCTGAAGTAGTGATCTATGGTATTCAAATACACTTGAGGAATTTAGAACCAGCCTATGATTTAAATGGGTTTCTCTTACTCACTCTTACTTTTATTGACTGTGCATACATAAGTATTCGGATAAGTTTGTTCCTCTTGTTTGCTTGACAGCTATAGGAATGTGGTTTGTGTAGGTGAGAAGCATCTGGACTTTATTATTAGGCAGAATTGGTGAAGGTGGAGCTGAGGTTTGGGAATGAAAGTTGTGCTGTGTGTGTGTTTCTGGTACATGCTCTCTTAAAAGTTAAACTTTAAGAAATTATTTTAATGGGAGAGATAGATGGATAGTTGTTCCATTTACTTAGGCACTCATTGGTTGATTCTTGTCTGTGTCCTGAGTGGAGATGGAACCTGCAACCTTGGAGAACCGGGACGACACACTAACCAACTGAGCTACGGGCCAGGGCCTCTTACAAGTTTTGAAGGGTAAACCTTCTGTAGACGATTCCTTCCCTCTCATCCCTTTTTTCTCCCAACGAATGTGGGGAAAAACCTGCCCTTACCAATGGTTAGAAATATGACCTTAGAGAGGTGTGACTTCTCACACAAAGGCCCGCTGTTTACAGGTATGCGACAAGGGTTTAAGGAGTTGATGACTTTGGAGGAGCTTCCTCAGTGGGGGCGTCCTGTAGGTTGTTATTTGTGATCACTATATGCAGATTATTTTCTTTGCAGCTCAAATGCCCTTCCCGTGCTGCCCCCTGCTGGTGAAGGCTTTAAATTAATGTTGGTGTGGATCAAATTAAGAAAGGAGAGCCCGGCCTTGAGGATCCTTGAAGTCTATACACCTGCCCCTGTTCCCCATGAAAGGAACCCCTGGGGCAGCATGTGGCAACATTTCAGCTAATCAGAATCACCTAGAAGGTGCATAAAACATTCCCAGGGTCCCTCTTTCAAGGGTTTCAGTGATTCACTGGATAGGACAAGGTCTGGGAACCTGTATTTTGATGAATCTGTCCCAGTCAGAAGTGCAGACAGGTGTACAACCTATTTCAGAAGCGCTGGTCTGTGGCATGTTTCTCAAGGTGTGATTTTGGAACCGACTCCTGAGTAAATGTGGGCTACAATAGAGGGATAGTGAGTGAAATGAGGGAGGGGCCAGCGCCCCCAGGCTGTGAATTGGACAGGACACCTGGGGACTGACTTGGGCATGCCTTTTCCTTTGGACTTGGCCAAAGTCCCAAGGAGCAAGATTGGCACAGTGTGGGGACTCAGCTGTGTCATGTAGGGAAGAGGGGAAGGGACAGAAAAAGGACATGCTTGACTTGCTCAAGGTCACGCAGAAAAAGAATGAGACAGAGCCTCTTATATTTTCCTCATCACTAAATTAGATCCATTAGGCCAGTGGTCGGCAAACCACGGCTCTCGAGCCACATGTGGCTCTTTGGCCCCTTGCATGTTCTAACGCCACTTCTTCAAAATAGACTTGCCCAGACCAAAAACCGACTTCTGCGCATGGGCCACAAAGTTTCAATCGCACTGTACGTGCCTGCCTGCATGTGGTATTTTGTGGAAGAGCCACACTCAAGAGGCCAAAGAGCCGCATGTGACTCCCGAGCCATGGTTTGCCTTCCACTGCATTGGACTATGAAGCCAAAAATCATAGCTGAGTCCCCACACCTTGTAAGTGAATGAATGGACCCCCATCATCAGACTGATGCGGTCCTCTTTCTACACATCCAAAGTCTCATACGTGGTGTAATTTTATACAACAATGTGACCATACTGTGTGCAGATCTCTTCAGTGTTTGCTTTGTAATGTGCATTAAAGATCCTTCCTAGACTCCATATCTAGACCGACTTCATTCTTTTTCACTGCTGACTGAATCCACCATCATTACTTGACCCCTCCCATATTGATGGGCATTTAAGTTGCTTCCATTTCTCAGGACTTCCTGCCGTGCGGTCTGCCCAGGCCTCTGGTGGCCCAGGCCAGAGGAAAGACAATTGAGGTGGACTGGCTGGGTGGGGAGAAGGGCTCCTCCTTCCTACCCCACTCACCGGGTCAGATGCCTGAAAACCTGAATTTCCCAGAAAGATAAGCTGGGCTGAGAGAAATTTCTTTCCCTGGGAGTAACGGGGAGAGTCAGTCCTGGCTTTATTTTGTGCTTCACACACACACACACACACACACACACACACACACACACACACCCTGTCCCAGCCTCTCCCCACGGAACTTAATTGTAAAACATGAACTGCTTAGTGTTGGCATGTTATGTGGAAGCACACGGAACTGAGAGTCCTGAGTTCTGAGTTTTCATATAGGTTTTGCCACAGAATTGCCTGAAAGTGTTGAATGAATGACTTCGTCTTTATGAGACTCAGTTTCTTGACCTTTAAAATGGTTGAGACAAGAACATAGAGGAGTAGAGAGATCACTGTTTAAGGACACATTCCCTGCTAACCTTCCTGGCTGAGGCTTTGGTTGCCTGCTCTTGACCCCGGGTTTGCTGGGGGAGCCAAGAAAGAGGAAACTGCTTTTGGGAAAGAGCCGCCAGCTGCTCCGGGCGAGGTCAGAGCCAGCAGCTCGGTGACCTGTTCCTGGTTCAGCAGGTCAGCAGCCCCACCTCCTGCCCTGAGCTGCAGGACCTGTTCCTCAGCTGACCCCGGGCAAGGGCACATTTCCCCTCCTCCGCAGAGGAAAGTCTGGGGAGCACCTCGCTCGTAGCCTGGTCAGTGTGCCTTCTGAGGGCTGCCAGGCCCCTCCACCGCAGACCTGCCTGGGTCTTCCTGATGGTATCAGGAACTAACCACTGGGGTGAGGACCATGTCAAATCACATCTAGCAATACATAAAAAGAATAACACATAATGGACAAGTGGGTTTATTCTGGGAATGCAAAGTTAGTTCAATATTTGAAAAATCAATTAATGTAATTAATTATATAAACAGATAAGATAAGGAAAAACCCTCATGCTTATCTCAATACTATATGTAGAAAAAGCATTTTAGCAAAATTCAATATCTGGTAATAATAAAATCTCTCAAGAAACTAGAAACAATAGGGAGCTTCTTTACCCTAATAGAGGTCAAGTATGAAAATACTTAATGTTGAGAGACTACTTTATCCCTAAGATTAGAAATAAGACAAGGATATCGATTGTTCAAAATTATATTGAAGAAAAGAACAGGACATAAATGGTGTACAGGTTGGAAGGAAAAAAAAATGTCTTTATTTGCGGATGACACGATTACTTACATAAGAAATCCTAAAGAATCTACAAACAATACTAGTTCATTACAATAGCACCAAACACATAGATATATGTTTAACAAAACCCATGCCGGAATTCTATGCTCACATTTGCAGAACATTGACAAGAGCAATCACACTAGCCCTAAATCTATGAAGAGACATACTGTGCTCATGGATTGGAAGGCTCGATGTTGTCAAAATATCTGTTCTTTCCAAAGTAATCTATAGGTTCAATGCAATCCTCATCAAAGTACCAGCACCTGGATGTGAGCCGGCGACTGTGGTGGGCACCCCTGACCACTCTAGTGAGGCCAGCGTTAGTACATCCTTGGCACTGGAGAGATCCTCCCAGGATATGAACCAGACCAGGCTGCGTCCTCCTCACAACGCACAGAGGCTCCCACTTAGCTTTGAGGATCAAGCTCAGTCTTCAAGTGGCCGGAAACACAGGCCCTGCATTTCATGACCTGGCCCTGACTTCTCTTGGCCTTCATCTGCTTATTCTCCCCAAGGGAGGCCCCGGGCTGGCTGAGACTTCTATTTTGGGACACATTCATTTAGCAAATGCTTTCTGTCACTGAGTGGAAATTTTTGTTCCTGTAACACCCACCGTGGATGAGACTCCCACAGACCCCAGGAGTGCAATCTCTCACCTTCAAAAGAGCCTTTAAACACTTAAATGTGACTATTCCTTTTGAGTTTTTTTTTTTTTTTACCTGCTTGCTAAATGTCTTCTGTTAACGTAGGTATTTCTTCTTGTGCTAACTTGCTTTACGGTTTCATTAGTTGCCCTTTTCTCAGTGAGTTTTGGTCAATAAGTGTCTATTTTAATATCTGTCACCTAGAGCTGAATGTGTAGTCTCAGCAGCTGGCCCTGAGGACAGCAGGATTTTCCATTTGCCACTTTGTTTACTTTTACGGTGATTCTCCTCCGGGGGCCTACCCTGCATCAGTGTGTGGTACCCTCATTTATGCGTCCTTCACACTTAAGAGCTTGAAAGTACTCTGAAGTGTTTCTTATGTTTTATTTTTAGCCATTTCCCTCACTTGTACTTGTGTCATTGTGTTTTTGAGTGTATTTTGAGTTAAGAGTTTTTCATTTATTTAATTTGCTTGTGACATTTCCTCCAAACGTTTTGAGATAATGGTGAATTCAGATTCCATTTTCCTGTGCACCCTCTTTCCTCCCTCACCAATGACTTTGACCAATTTGTGTCCAGGAATCCCTCACCACCCTCACCAAGCCCTCTTTCTGAACATCCCTTGATACTCTTCACGTTGCTCTCTCTGCAGTGCCACAGCCTAATTTGAGCTGCCTTCATCCAAAAAAGGAATGCTCATCTTAGCTGGTCCCCAACATCTACTCCTGCCCCCTCCAGTATTTTCACTGCACAGGGGCGAAGCTAATCTCTACAAAACAGAGAGATCTGTTATCAGCATCCCATTGCCTAAAACTCTTCAAAATTTCGGTTGTTAATATTTCCTATGTACTTTATTAGCTTCATATACCAGCGTTCGTTCGTTCGTTCATTAATTCATTAATTCATTCATTCAGTCAGTATTTCTGAATATCTACTATGTGTTAGGCACAGGTCTAGCAACTGGGGATATAGCTGTGAGCAAAGTAATAAAAATTCTCTGCCCTCATGGAGCTTACATTTTGGCAGATAAATACAGCTCCTAATTGCTCCCTGCACCCATTGCTCATTGGCCCTTTATTTGCTCTTAGTAGGCATAGTCCCTCCTGGTGCAGGGCCTTTGAGGGACATGCTGGTCTCTGGGATGCTTGTCTCTCCTATCTTTGTCTATGTAACTCTTATCTTTCAGAGATTAGCTTAAGAGTCACTTCTGTAGGGAAGGAAGCCTTTCCTGATTTCCCCGCCTAGATGAAACTCCTCTTTTACATGCTCTTACAGTACTTACTTTCCTCCCTGTCGTAGCTCTTACTGCACAGTCATTTGATTGCACCTAACTTCCCAGTGGGTTTTGGGTTCTGTGATGGCAGGGGCTCTGATTTCATTCATAGTGTTACTAGTGCTCACTACAGAGTAGGTGCTCATTCATATTACTTAAAGGAGTGAATTCGTGACTTCATCCAAGACTTGAATAAATTTTGGCCTGAACTGCAGTGAGAGCTGAGACTAAGAACCTGCTCAGGAAATAGCATCCAAGGAAGTGTTAAGTAGCATATTGGCAATCAATTTCAGTCATCACTCTTGTCTAACCTTATGCATTCAGCCCATGTTTGCTCCATCTCCTTAGGGAAATCTCACAGGAGGGAAGCTTTCCTAAAGGTTAGCTCACTGTGTTGGCTGTAGTCCCCTGCTCTGCTGACTATCCAAAATGAAAAAGAGGTTTGTCTGTGTGACCAGTTTTTGGTGTATGCTTGTGGACTTACCAGACCTGTCCTCCATCCACTCACCATGTAAGACCAAATGTGAATCAAACTCCTGTGAGTCAGTCTTCTTTCTGACCAGGCCCTGACCATGGTCTCTGTCCATGATATACTCAGTCCAGTTTTAGCAAAAATACTGATGAGTCAACATTCAGCATCTGATCTGATCATCTTAACATCTGATCAAACTCCTCATCCCCTATCCGTAATATCTGATCATCCTCGCCCTCCCTAGTTTGGCTCAGTGGATAGAGTGTTGGCCTGCAGACTGAATGTCATGGGTTTGATTCCAGTTAAAGGCACAATGCCCAGGTTTTGGGTTCGTTCCCCAGTAGGGGGCAATGTGGGAGGCAGCTGATCAATGAGTCTCTCTCATTGTTGATGTTTTTAGCTTTTTCTCTCTCTCCTTTCCTCTCTGAAATCAATAAAAAATATTTTTAAAAAATATCTGATCATCCTTGCTTGCCTTCAGCAAGAACCCTTTTAAGTAGGTCTAACAAGAATCCTACTATCCCTGAAGTTTCCTCTGAGTAATTTTCCATTTACTGACCCCACCCTTCTCCTTGGCTAGAAATCGCCACTTGTCCTTGTGTTTGGAGTTGAGCCTAATCCCTCTCCCCTATTAAAAACCCCCATAGCAGTAGTCTCTACTTGAATAAAGCCTCATCATCATAAGTGTCATGAGTAATTTTTCTTTAAAAATATCAATTTCAAATACCTTTGACTTCTCATCATAAACCATGAGGGCCAGAAGACTATAAAACCACACTTTAATTAAAAGAGAGAGATTGTCAGAATTGATTTTTTAAAATACTGAGGCCCAATTATATGCTATTCATCAGATACATACTTTAAAGATAAGTTGAAAGAAAATGAGTTGAAAAAGATATTGTGAAAGATATTACGCAAGAAGGCTGGGGTGGTTGTAGTAGAACACAAAAAGACATACAATCATTAATGTGTGTGCTGAATAATAGATCTTTAAAATAGACAAAGAGCCACTTGAAACAATTAAAGGGAGAAATAAATCCTACAATCACAGCTGGGGATTTTAACACTCTCGCTCAATAATGAAAAGAACAAAAAATCACACACAATTGAAAGAACACAAAAAGTCAGTAAAAATAAAGATGATCTGAAAATACTGAACCAGTTTGATGTAATTGCTATTTATAGAACACGAAGTCCTATAATTATAGAGTAGACAGTTTTTTTTCTATGCATGTAGTACATTTTCCAAGATAGTCTAAATTTATGGAAGAATATTACCCAAGCTCAAACTCTTACGTCATCTATAGATCATCTAGAAACCACAACCAAATACATTGCAAGGGTATTCACCTTATTTCTGACATTTACTCTCTGACATTTACTTGCTGACAAATCTTCTATCACTGTCCATTTCCTGCAAGGTTAATTTAAATCCCTTCAAGCTGACATAAACATGCTTCAGAATTTGGCTGCCATTTTCACCGCACCCCTCCCCCCCCAATCATCATGACATCATGACTCACAGTACTCCATTCTATATAATTGGGGGGAGGGGAATAGTGGATATGGACTTTGTATTATCTCCAACTGCCAAGTCTTCATTTCTTTCTCACTACTTTTATGCCCTTCACTCAAGATCTTCTGCATCCTCTATGGTTCACCTCAGTTCTTTCCCTTCCTGGACTCTCTCTCTCTCTCTCTCTCTCTCTCTCTCTCTCTCTTTTCCCCTGAGCTCCACTCAGGAATTATGAATTATGATCCCATGCCACTGATCACATGCTAATTCTTGATGGAATGATCTGGCCTTGAGGAGAAAGGACAATAGGACATGGCTAGTTCGGAAAGCAGAAGTTCGGAAAAGCATGGAACATATGTATAGGCAAAGAGACAGCCGCTTCCCAGGTCAGGTAATCTGTAACACTTGACATGAAAGATTTAATCTGGCTCTAAAAATTTCAAGAAGTAAGTCCCCATAGAGGGTGTGGATGGATGGCTTTTGAAATATCTCAAATTACCTATAAATAAATCTAAAACAAATGTTAACCATTCCTGTGAAATGCCATGTGAAAAATGTGGCTTCTTCATCTCCAAGGAGACCCTTCTTTATTAGAAAACAAAACAAAACTGGCAAACAGTTATTGATTACCTACCAAATGCAAGGTACTGAAATAGATGTATAATAGATAGATATTTAAAATTAAGGAACTAGTCCAGAAAAAGAGCAAAGAAGCAGTTCACAATATCAAAGTTCCAGATGCCTAGGCCATAGCTTTGGGAAAGAGATCTCTGTACAGCAGGTTCAGGCTGCTGGGTTTATCATCTATAGGGGGTGGCAGGGCATGCGCTGTGTCCACAGCACAGGACTACTGTGGTGGGAGATGGTTTGCTTTCTTTCTCCAGGGAGAACAATGTATCAGTTGCCTAAATTAATGTTTCCCATTTTAGCTGCTCAGTTGGCAGGGATACACTCTCACCCTGGAGAACATCAGCCCCTGTACCGCAGTGGTGACATCAGACCTTCTCTTTATTTCCACAGTGTCCTCTGTTGTCCTGCACCTGTCACCTGTGAGACCCAGTGCTGCAGAGATGGCACACGTGGTAGGGAAAGGGAGAGTGAGCCAGGAGACAGGGAGGGGTGCAGGGAGGGGAGGAGAGGAGAGGGGGACTGTTCGTTGCATCCCCACAAGGCACTCTCTAGATGGCAGACCTCCCTGAAGCAGCTGTCAGGGAGACCCCACACATGTCCTGGACACAGCAGCAGCCAGGGGGTGGGAGTCCTGGGAATCATCCCTGTGGCTGTGCTGGTGGTTGGCCACTGGGTGTCACTCTTAGTCCATGTTTGTTTGGTATCAGGCTTCTGAAGATGGTCCAGCATTTGCTGAAGTCTCCATCCTCTTCCCACTCCCTGTCTGGGATATATCTCCCTTGGAAGGCTCCACTGATCACATACATAGGAAGTGTACTAGCATGAAATCACCCCAGGAGCAGACTTCTGACTTGCACATGCAAAGTGGCCTATTCGTAATGGAAGCGAGCAGAGGCCCAGCATTAGTGACTGATTCTATAGCAGTGGCTCAACAATAAGCTCTTAAAACATACAGATGTTTCATTAGTTTTTCCATTCAGCACTATTTCCTTCTTTCTATAGCCTTTGTTTTCTATTTTTTAAATTTATGTTCTTAATTTTTATTTAATTCTTTCATTCTACAAAACTAAACATTTAGATGACATAGAGATTTAGGAGAAAAACCTGAGCAGACAAAACCATTCAAGAAATACAAATCATATTTAAAAAAATCTATTATTTTTATTTATTTTCTTCAGAACTTGGTGTGCTTTTTAAATCTGAATATACATGTCTTCAATTCTGTAATATTCTCAGTCATTTGTCTGTGACTAGGGACTCAGTTTATCTTTCTGGAAGCTCTATTAGATTATGTGGGGCCTCTCATTCTCTCTCTCTTCTTGGGTAATCCTTTCATAGTTTCTACCTTGTTTTTCTATGCTGCATTTTGTGTGATTCCTGCAGACCTGTGTTCAGGTTCTCTCATCTGCTGAATCCTTACAGAGTGTGGTAACCTATCCAGTGAGTCCTTAACTGCAATGCCTTTGTGTGTGTTTTTATGGAGTTTTATTTGGCTATTTATCAAATTTGTCTGTTCTTTTTTTCATAATACTATATTCCTTCATTATAGTTCCCCATTTTTAATTTTTTTTTTACATCACACTAGAGGTCCAGTACACAGATTCCTGTATCAGTGGGGTCCCTTGGCCTGGCCAGTGGAGATCGGGCTGAAACTGGCTCTCTGACTTCCCCCAAGGGGTTCTAGATTGTGAGAGGACACATGCCAGGCTGAGGGAGCCTATTGGTGTACGATTGGGGCTGGGGAAGGACCACAAGAGGGCTCTTGGACATGTCTGACCCGTCTCACCCAGTCCTGATCAGCGGATGCTAGCACCTACCCATCGGAGCATCTGCCCCCTGATGGTCAGTGTGCTTCATAATGACTGGTTAAACGGTCAAACAAACGGTCGGGCACAGCATATTAGGCTTTTATTATATAGGATTCCCTTGCTTATTCTAGACCTATTTCATTTTCAGTTCTTTTATTTCCCATTCTCACCAGGCTAACTCACTGGCTGGTGGGATCTGCCTGTTTTCTCTCTCAGTAATTAATTTTGTTGGGTGATTTGTATCTCTTTAACTCAGAACTGCTCTTTAACATTTAAAAAACGGGCTTCTCATGGTATCACACTGTGAGGGGAACCTTTAGAGAGTAGTTTTTGCAGTTTCTGTTGTTTGCCTAGATAATTAACATCATGAACTCCCCTGACTAGAGAGTGCATAGTAAATTCAGATCCTGTTCCTTCTCAAGGAGCAGGCGTGGGTGTTGGATTTTTGCACACAGGGCTTCAGACAGACGCGTGGCTTTTTCAGGGTGTCCTTGGAAGGTGGGAAGAAGGTTTCTAATTCTCTTTTTGATAGAATAAGCTGCACTTTGAGACTTCAGGCTTTATGCAGGGAGCAACGTTCCCACTCCCCTGCTTCCCAGAGGCCCAGGTCATGTCTAGTAAGGGGGGGCATTTGAGAGCCAGCCCCAGATCTTAGGACCATGTCCTGGCTAACTCTCCAGGCTCCCCATGGCATCTGGTCCCACCTGCCCATAGGACTTTGATCTCCACGCTTGTTTCTGGACCCCAGACATATCCTGTTCTTTCTTTAAAGCTAAATATGTATTACGGTTTTTATCTTTGCTTACCTTGGCCTTGAGTGATTCAGTTTATCTTCTGATTTTCTTATAAGGTTTTCAAACAGGGCTCATTGAGATGTTGGGGAGAAGGACAAGTGACAGGGCTCTTGGCCCTTCCCCACACTATACCCTGCCCTCCACCTGGCTTTAAACAGGAAGGGAGGAGCGCTTGGACCTGATCTGTAGCAGCAAGTGCTTCATCTCCACCTGTAAAAAGGGAATAATAATAGTGCTGCCTCAGACCACTGTTTTGCAATTAAATGAGATAGTGTACACGAAGCACCCAGGTCAGTGCCTTTTTCCAGATACACACTCAGGAAGGGATCCTTGTTAATTATTGAACTCCAAGTTATATTTATTTATATTTTAATATAATTTAATATTTATTTTTTAAAAAATGGTTCAGAATGGGAGCTTTATCTAGATATAGTATAGACTATTCTTTCTAAAAGAACTTCTGGTTAGAAAATTCTTTGCTTCCATATCAAGTCTGCAGTAGGAAAGTTAGCATTAGCCAAGCCTGGCTTATCCCTCGCAGGATAGGCATAAAGATCTCTATTGTTTACGCTCCTTTTCCTCAGCCCCTGACATTCCTTCAACCCCACGTCCCATCCCTTAGCAATTCTCTTCTGTTCTTAGCGATTCACAAGGGACTTGTTGTCACAGTTGGAGAAGCCTCCTTCTGACTAGAGTCAGCCTTACTTCATGATTTCTCAATGTTGTCACCTCTCCTTAGGTATTTTTGCTGAAATCTCCTAAGGATAAAGAAATGTTATTTAATGGTTCCTCTCTAACTCTTACACTGTGGTATCCTCTTCTCCGTTTCCCATGAAAACGGGGACCATGTTATCCCAAGGAAAGGATGGGGTTAAGGGAAGGGCTTTGCTTCTCATGAGAGAAGGTGCTACGGGGAGGGGCATTTGCACTTTGTTCAGCCTAGTTCTGTGCGGGTGAGCTAGTGACAGCTCTTCTTACTTGGGAGCGGGCTACAGGATGAACCAATGAGATGATGAGTCAGGATTCAGCCATGAGCAACCAGGGTCTGTGGTCTCCTCCTACCACATCCCAGGGTGCAGTGCGGAAGGTGGCAGGTCGGAGATCTGGCACTGACTGCATATTCCTAGTATCTTCTGAAGGATCTGAGTGAACGTTCTTTCGAAGCAGCACAAATTCCGGGTCTTGAATCCCTTCTCTTTATTTCTGGTTGAGATCAATTTTTCTTTCTAAGACCAAACATTTTTTCCATTTGTGTACACTCAGTTTAATGAAACACACCCAGTGTCTTCCAGCAATGTTCTTCTAGGGATATTTTAAGTCCCCCTCCTCCATCTTCTCCTCCCTTCTCTCCCCCCCCCTCCCCACACACAGCTACTCTGAGAAGCCTACAGACAGGGGCTGCATTCCCATTGATGCTGATGAGCCCCGCTCTTGGACCAGCTGCTTAGCCGCTTGGCCTCACATTGAGGCAGGGGCAGCATTGGGCTCCAATGTGGGGCCCCTCACCTCTCTTTGTCTAGGATCCTTGTCACCTTCCTGCTGCAGGCTGATCAATTAGGCTCTTAGGAGAGACACGGAACCTTGGGCCCCTTGAAAGCCCCTAATAACTTCTTTAGGGAAAACAATTTTCTTTTCCCTGCACAGTTATGAGGACACGAAGAAAGGGGTCAGTAGAAAGAAGACGCTACCCACAGGAGGATGTCCATAACAATTGGTGGCCACCAGGAAGGTGCAAGAGGAAGCCTGGGGTGGGATTCTGTGGGGCCCGGCTGCTAAAGTCCTCAGGATCCACGCATCTTGGCTCATTCCTCTCTAGGGAGTGGAGCTGAGACCTAGGAGCAGAGGGCCCCTTTGTTTAGAAGTTTGTTTTGAACTTTATTTAGACTCCAGGAAGGAAGATGAACAACTCTTACGCAGAAACAGGAAAACATTTCTGGATGTTAGAAAACCACGTGGCAAAGCCTTCGGGCCACACTTGCTCTGCCTTTGTCCAGGGGAAGGAGGAGAGGCTTCTGGGCCAGCATCACCCGTGCATGGCGGTGGCCTCACCCTCACAGGCTGTGGCCTGGGCCGCCCTCACCGAGGCTCCCTTCCCCACCAGAGCCCCGCCTCTCTCACTTGGACATGGAGCCGCAAGTCCAGCAAAACCATCCAAGTTGGAGCTGTCGGTCTCACACTGTGGGCAATTCTGGTGCCAAGAGTGAGGTAGTGAGAGAGGTACTATATAGAGTATGGTCCTATTTAGGAATATATACAGGGTTGGCAAGAGTAGGTTTGCAGTTGTTTGTATGGAAAATAATACAATTAATAAATAATAATACAAGAATAAACTCTGTGTATTGTGTGCTCACAACTGTAAAGCTACTTTTCACACCCATGTTTATATACACTTGGCCAGATTATTATGACCACCTGATGTTTGTAGGCAAATTAGCCAAACACTGCATTGTATGGGATATGGAAGCCGAAGGCCTGTTTGAACACCTTTGCTGTCTGCAGTTACCAAAATAAAACGTCTTCAGTTCGCACAGGAACACAATGATTGGATAGTCGCGCATTGGAAAAAAGTCATGTGGTCCGATGAATCACATTTCCAGTTGCATCATGCAGATGGCAGAGTGAGAATTTCGCGGAAACAGCTTGAAAGCACGCACCCCACATGCATGAGTACAACCCTTCAAGCTGGTGAGGGCAGTGTTATGGTTTGGGACATGTTTTCCTGGCATGATTTGGGCCCTTTAATTCATGTGGAACAATGTCTGAAAAGGACAACATTCCTAAGTTGCTGATCAAGTTCATCCTATCATGCTGATGGCATATCCCAGTGGAGATGGCTCCTTCCAACAAGACAATGCCACAGTGCTTGTGTTGTGCAGGAGTGGTTTCAAGAACATGAGTCAGGCTTTACCTTGCATAAGTGGCTCCCACATCACCAGATCTCAATCCAATTGAGCATTGTGGGACGAAGTTAAAAGAGCCATCAGGCAGCTGGTTCCACAACCATCACATCTCACAGAACTGGACAGTACTATTCATCAGGCATGGTGTCAGATTCCTTGCATCACCATTCAACATCTCGTGGAGTCAATGCCAAGAAGAATCGCTGCAGTATTGAAGGCAAAAGGTAGCCCAACGAGGTACTGATGGGGTGGTCATAATAATCTGGCCACTCAGTGTATATACTAGTATGTAATGCATGTATTTAACACACACACATATATGTATATATGTAAATTATTTTTGGTACAGAAATGAGGTCCCAAATATGTTGTCTGGAATGCAGTCGGCGTTCTAGAAGAATACTCTAGGTTGCCTGTGGTTGCCTTTGGAGAGGGAACTGAGCTTTGGTTAGAGGTAAAGTGGTTTGAAAGTCAGCTTGCATTTTTATTCAATATATGGTGATAACTCCTTCATGCATTAATCACTACTATAATGTCACAACTTTAAACAGAACACCTGCTTTCCTGAAGGATAGTACTTCCCTCTTGACCCTCCTCTTTATCCTCCATCATATAAACAGGATCCCTGAAATTCCCCTCTGTACCCTCCACCTGCTCTCTCACTTCCCAAACCCTCCTGAATCTGCTGGGCATTCTTCTTATGACCTCATGTCAAGGTCTGTCTCTCTTCTCATGTCCTTTTCCATCCCCTTGACCACCTCATCCAGCTTGATTCTGAGGTCACCCATTTCATTGACTCTCTCACCAGTCCCTGGATTCTCCCATCTGTGTCCCCTGCCAGACTTGTGTTGTCAGCTCTGAGCTGTCCCTGCTCCATCCCAGGTTCCTGTGGAAAGACATAGACTCCCGTGACTGGGACCTGGCCAACTCCCAATGCCAGCCCAGCCTGCCCTTCAGCAATGTTCTTATTCCTTTTTACTTCTTATCATGCTGCCCTGTGTATCCTTTCCCCCTTTCCTTGTTTACATTTTTGCCTTCACCCGTGAACTGACTGAAATGCACACCTCATTCCTCCATGCTGTCGACACTTCCATGCATCACATTCTCTGAGGCCCCATATCAGAAGAACCTTGTTTCCAAGTCATGCTGTCTGTACACCCTCAAGTCCATCTCAGTTTTCTTCCTTCTGGACTCTTCCACCTCAGCATCCTTCTCTCTCTCTTTAAAAAAATACTTTTTTTGATTTCAGAGAGAAAGGGAGAGGAACAGAAAGACAGAGATATCAATGATGAGAGAGAATAATTCATGGGCTGTTTCCTGCATGCCCCACTGGGGATTGAGCCTGCAACCTAGGCCCTAACTGGGAACTGAGCTGTGATCTTATGGTTTGTAGGTCAATGCTCAACCACTGTGTCATGGCAGCCAGGCGGCATTTTTCTCTCTTGCATCTTTAGTCTATTCCACCCCACTTCATATTGGTGTGTCACAGAGCTCTATCTATCAGGCATGGTGTCAATTAGGCTCTTAGGAGAGACTGGGCTTAGTCTGATTTAATAGTTTCTTTTCCCCAGTGACTAAGGAAACCAAAGTCATGCTTGGAGCCTGCCTAGATTCCCACCTACCATGACTGGCCCACTCCTTCTCCCAGTGGCTGGAAGCTTTCAAGCTTGACAGCTCTCAGCTGAGTCCTTCTCTGGGGCTTGCCAAGAACTGCTGTCCCCAAGTCATGCTCTCTTTTGAGCCAGTCTGCCCTCAAGGACTGGCCATTACACAGCTGTAACCAGTCCAGAGACTGATTGTTATCTGTGCCCTTGGGCCAGGACAACTCAGAAGGGCCATGCCTACTCTGAGCTCCCTGTAGGAACCAGCTGAGAACTCTGTTTGGTCTGCATTGTAGCCTGCTCCTCCCTTTCCCCACTCCTGTTTCCCTCACTCCCCACCTGAGTGGACCCTGTGAGCATGTCCTCATATGCTTCCTGCCTGCAAATCTTCAGCTCAGAGTCTCTTTCTTGGGAACCCACCTGCTTCAGCAGGCTTTTCAGATTTGGGGAGAGATCTTGAACATGGATGGGAAAGATCAATATTCAGGCTGATTTTTTTCTGCTTGGAATGTAGACCCAGTCTGAGAGAATAAAGCTCCTTGGATCAGTGTAAACTTTTTGGATTATGTAGCTTTAAAAAAATTCAATTTTACAAATACAAGATGTGAGAGACTTTGGCAGACATTTTTTGAAAGAGAACAAAAGGATTCCTTACTTTTTGAGTTCATTCATTCACATAGGAGTGCCCATTCTGTGCCAGAGGTGGGGCAGCAGAAACATGAGGAGAAGGGTGGTAAACACCCTGACTTATGACTATAATCCGTGAAGTAAATAAACAGGGGGCAGAAATAGGGAATAAAAGGGGTGCTTCTCAGAATAGGTGATTTGATGAGAGATCTGTATCATTATTAGTGGGACAGATGCATGGGTACAGTCAGAGGAGGGGAACCCCGAGGTCTGCAGGTCATGCGCCCACCCCATGCTAACCCCCATGCTAACCGGAGGCCTCCAGACGTGGAGGCCGCAGGTAGTTGCTGATGGCCTCCACGCTCAGAGTGTGGTTCCAAGACAGCACACAGGCAACACCGGCAAGTCCCCATCAGAGCTCTCACCACTAATCCTGGACCCAGATGAGGGTCTGTGTCTTACTCTTTCCCGGGCATATTTGTTTCTTGTGGCTGCTGTAACACATTGCACACGTCCTGGCTTGAAACAGCACACATGCATTGTTTTATAGTTCTGGATGTCAGAGTCTGAAGTGATTCTTACTGGGTCAAGGCCAAGGTATTGGCAGCCTATAGCCTTCTGGAAGTTCCAGGGGAGCAGATTCCTTCCTTTTTCTGACTTTGGAGGCTTCCGGTGCTCCTTGGCTCACGGTCCCCTTTTCCATCTAAAGCCAACAGTGCAGCAGCATCTTCAGATCTCTTTCTCTGATCCGCCCTCTTCTAGTTCTGTCATCACATCTTCTGACTCTAATCCTCTACCTCCCATTTATAAGGACCCTAGTGATTATATCTGGGTAATCCCCCAAGTCTTCCCTTCTCAAATTTCTTAATTATATCAACAAAGTCCGAGTAGCCACATAAAGTAACATGTTCATAGAGTCTAAGGATTGGGGCATATTTGGGGGGCCATGTTCTGCCTACCTGCCTACCACTCCAGGTTACTCAGATCCATATCACAGGTTGAAAACCCTGGCAGCCTGTATTTAAATGGCTTTTCTTTCCCACTTTCCCCAGGTGCTCATGCATTGCCGTAACCTCTTAAGTGCTTTGTTTTACCCTTGCACATATGTGGTCAAGTGTCATTTTAAACAATTCTGTATTTTTAAAATACATTTAAAAAATATATATATATATATTTTTTTTACAGAGAGGAAGGGAGAAGGATATAGAGTTAGAAACATCAATGAGAGAGAAACATCGATCAGCTGTCTCCTGCATACCCCTACTGGAGATATGCCTACCGTCAAGGTACATGCCCTTAACCGGAATCGAACCTGGGACCTTTCAGTCTGCAGGCCAATGCTCTATCCACTGAGCCAAACCGGTCAGGGCAATAATTCTGATTTTTGTTATTAGATAAATACTGCTTGAGGAAGGAGCCGGGGGTTGGGGCGCCATGTGTATGTGTCTGGTTCATGTTCTCCTGGATGTCTTAAGTGGTGAGAGCTACTGTGTGTGCTGGTGCAGGCTTGAATGTTCAAGAAAATCCATCTCTGCCAATAACTAGCAAACTAGGCATTAGAGAAGTTACCTGACTTCTCTCAGAGAACCCTTTCATCACTTCCTACACGGCAGGTTCAACCCCTATGTCATGGGTATGGTGTGAGGATGTAGTGAGTGAGATGAAGGGTTTCATCAATAGGGAATTTCCTGTATAATTTTAAGTTGTCATTTTATTATTGGAGGACACTCAACTTTGAGGAGTGAAAGAGAACCTCTCAGATTCTTTTCACTGAGGTGGACTGTCCCCAAATGTGCTGTCTTCCTTCCCCCCATGCCATGGTTAAGATTTTTAATTACTTTGGCATGGATCAGAAGATTAAGAAAGGTGTGCTGGGCATTCAGACCCCTGAAATCTACACCTGGGCCTGTCCCTCATCACTGTGAAGGGAACCGCTGGATCATTATTTGCCCAAATCTGTGTGCATATTACACACTCACCTGGAATGGCTCTCAAAGAAAACCTTCAAGGATCCTACCTCTAGAGATTCTGATTTGTTGGGGCTGACCAAGATCGAGGCATCTGAATTTTGATAAATCTCTCTCTCCAAGTGAATGGAATATGAGCTATCTCCTGACTCAGAAGGCTGTGATGTAAGCTTGGAATCTATTAATAGAAGTACAATAAGTGAAACAAAGGAGGGGACAGTGTTTCCAGAGCTGTGAACAAATTACAGAGCTGTATTGGACAGCTGGATGGAGATCTGGGTACCCCACACTCAGAGGGACTGGGACAGAATCATCACAGGAGCAAGATCCGGTGGTGTGGGGACTCAAAGGAAGAGGGGAAAGCACTAAAGCTTGCCCAAGGTCACCCCATGAAATTTGTCAATGAAAACACTTAGAAAAGGAGAGACACAGTTCCTTTTGCTTTAAACAGCTTTATTAGGTCACAAAGTCAAATACTATAGCAGTGGAAAAAGTTGAACATGAGATTTCATCTTTCTTTCTTAAGTAAACAGCTTGTAAAACTCATGTTTTCAAAACTGCTCGCCAGGTGAGGAGTGAGGACAGAAATGCAGTTAGGGTGGTCTAGACTGCATGCCTTCGCCCCAGGTAGCCTAAAGGAACCTTTCTGGTTATCTCTGAGGACAGGTGGGTCTGGTTTTACTTGGATGCATTTCCTTGTAGGCTTTCTGTTTGGGACTGAAATTGGTCTCTGTCACAGCTGACAGGCACATTCTGTTTTCCTGGGATGCCCCTTCCCCTCAAAATCTGGTCAGCTCCAGACACATCCAGGAGAGGAGTAGAACAGTGATTGTGCATGTGTGTGCCACATACACACACACACACACACACACACACACATTTACAAGGTTTGCACAAGTGAAAGACAGACAGCTATAAAAGCTTTTAAATTGAAATCTATATAATTTTATTAACCAATGGCTGCCCAATAGATTTAATAAAAAATAAAAAAATCTTTTAAAATCCTCACAACCATTTTATGAAGTAGAACTTTTTTTGTTATCTTCACTTAATTATTATATGGAAGAGCATATCAGTTGAAAATGGCAGAACTGGGATTTGAACTCTAGTCTTCCAATCACAAATCTCTGCCCAAATGGACACCAAGAGGCAGAAGCACTTCAGAGTGCTGGTAAGGTTTCTGGTACTCCACTGGCCATTAGCTTGTCTGGTTCATATTTTTGTCCAGAGAAGATAGAAGACGAACCCAAAGACTGGGAGGTGCTAGGGTGGGAAAGGGTGTGTCTGTCCTTTCATGCAATCCATGTAACTGTGACATCTGCTCAGGGTTAGACTACCTGGGCAGTGTGGTGGCATCTTCAAGAAGAAAAGAGGCTTCCTCTGTTATCACCCAGGTTTCCAGCTAGAGTGAGAGCCCTCAGAACAGGCTGCTGGTCAGACAGAGGCACTTGACAGGGCAGGTGGGTATAAAGGTCATGTTTAGAAGGCCACTTTCACAGAAGACAGCGCAGCTATATTCATGGCATCAGCTCCAGAAGATGACTCTGCTATTCAAAGGTTGCTTCCTCTGGAACCATAGCAACTGCAGACAGTGCTCTCTGAGGACCATCAGGAAACTGCAGGGAGGTGTGGGACCTTTGTCACTGGAATATGCGTTCTTCCATCTATGATGCTGTGGACACTGTACCTGATGTTCTCCACTTGGTATCATCCTTCTGGGATGCTCGGTACTAGAGACCATCCTCCAGTAAGGTCAAGAGTAACAGCTTGAAAGACAACCCAGGAGCCCTCCCATGAGCACCCCTGGCACACTATGTTGACATGTGCATTCCTCCTCCTTCTACTACCTTCTTCTCTTTAATCATATAGTTTTGTGTTTATTATGACATCATCATGCAACACTCTAGCTGGAAAACTTGCCATAACACGGAAGTACATAAAATATAAGGACATCGTGTCCCTTCCTCCTTTCCCATCCTCCATCCCTTCCTTACCCACTACAGAAACTCTGATTTGTTGTCTGCTCTGCCTCTGTGGATCCCCTCACCCAGCCCAAGGCAGCCCGATTGTAGATAGATGGACCCCCATCATCAGGCTGATGTGGTTCTTTTTCTACACATCCCAAGTCACATACGTGGTGTAATTTTATACAACAATGTGACCATACTGTGCGCAGGTCTCTTAAGTGTTTGCTTTGTAATGTGCATTAAAGATCCTTCCTAGACTCCATATCTAGACCGACTTCATTCTTTTTCACTGCTGACTGAATACTCCATCATTACTTGACCCCTCCCATATCGATGGGCATTTAAGTTCCTTCCATTTCTCAGGACTTCCTGCCGTGGGGTCTGCCCAGGCCTCTGGTGGCCCAGGTGAGACGAAAGATAATTGAGGTGGACTGGCTGGGTGGGGAGAAGGGCTCCTCCTTCCTACCCCACTGACCGGGTCAGATGCCTGAAAACCTGAATTTCCCAGAAAGATAAGCTGGGCTGAGAGAAATTCCTTTCCCTGGGAGTGGTGGGGAGAGTCAGTCCTGGCTTGTATTTTGTACTTGATACACACACACCCTGTCCCAGCCTCTCCCCACGGAACTTCATTGTAGAACATGAACTGATTAGTGTTGGCATGTTATGTGGAAGCACACGGAACTGAGAGTCCTGAGTTCTGAGTTTTCATATAGGCTTTGCCACAAAATTGCCTGAAAGTGCTGAATGAATGATTTCATCTTTAGGAGACTCAGTTTCTTTACCTTTAAAATGGGCCGGTACGACAGGAACAGTAATCTAATTCCTGACATTAAACTCTCTGATGAAAATAATGGGTTGGGAATGAGAACATCGATTAGAGGAGCAGACACTTTCACTGCAAATTTTCCAGGCTGAGGCTTTGGTTGCCTGCTCTTGACCCCGGGTTTGCTGGGGGAACCAAGAAACAGGAAACTGCCTTTTGGGGAAGAGCTGCCAGCTGTTCTGAGCAAGGTCAGAGCCAGCAGCTCGGTGACCTGTTCCTGGTTCAGCAGGTCAGCAGCCCCACCTCCTGCCCTGAGCTGCAGGACCTGTTCCTCAGCTGACCCTGGGCAAGGGCACATTTCCCCTCCTCCGCAGAGGAAAGTCTGAGGAGCACCTCCCTCGGAACCTGGTCAGTGTGCCTCTTGATGGCTGCCAGGCCCCTCCACCACAGACCTGCCTGGGTCTCCCTGCTACTCATCAGGCAGTAACTAGAGTGGTGAGGGCTGTGGCCTTGCAGTCACAGGGCTGACCCTGAGCCCTGGCTCTGCTGTGCCTGTCAACTGAATGAGTTGGGTAAGTTGCTCAGATTTAGCTAGGTAGGTGAAAATTAAAGGTGGACTTTTCACATGAGCATATAAGAAAAGCTCAGTAAGCCTTTATTATTATTATTACGAGAGGCCCAGTGCACGGATTCATGCACTGGTGGGGGTCATGGCCTCCAGGGATTGGCCCAGTATGGGAGCGCTGCTCATCCTGGTCAGCCAAGGGGCTGTGGACCCACCCTCTGAGCGGCTGCTGAATGAGGAAATTAGTCTGAGCTGATATTTCTGGGTAATGTCTCGGGTAAAGGCATATTCTGTGTCTGAGAGGGACCTGGCAGAGAGCTTTGCACCCCAAAGCCACTCAGTGAATGTCCTTGATGTCGAATGCCAGGTCAGTGACACCACCGGGGATGTTCAGGGCAGCCATGCTCCAGGATCCCCCGCCATTAGGACTGCCTCCCCAGGGAGGTCCACAGTCACATCCCCTCTTGCCATCTGCCTATGCCACTCCCTACCCTCTTTCTAGAACACATCTTAGAGGCCCTGTATTAGCTGGTGGGGTCAAGCCAGAGACTGGATTTTCTCAGATATTTGATAGGTGCAGAGATTTGGCCCCACCCTAGACCTGCAAGCAGTGCTCCCACTGTGGGAGCACACTGACCATCAGGGGGCAGCTCCTGTGTTGAGTGCCTGCCCTCTGGTGGTCAGTGTGTGTCAGAGCAACTGGTCGACCAGTTGTTCTGGTCGTTCTGCCATTCGGTCACTGAGCTTTTATATATATAT
>JAAGEH010000434.1:17347554-17369815 GCA_011751065.1 Lasiurus cinereus
TGCTTGAGGAAAAATAGACAAATGATGAATGAATGAGGAGATGCAACATCATTCTGCATTAATTCACATGGAATTACTTTCCCCTAAACTTGTCTCCAATGCAATCATAGAACATTTGTGAATGGGTTTTCCTCAATCTGGGATGCTCTTCCCACTTCCTGTCAAATTTTATTGCTTCAGGATCCCCAGTCACATGCCACCTCCTCCATGAAGATTTCTTTGCTTTTCCCTTTGGGATATGCCAACTCTTTGCTCATGTCACCAATAGTGTCTCTGTATATTGATGATTCCCAAGTTCATGTTTCCAGTAGAGAGTGAATAGGTGAGATGGTGTGCTTCTCTCTTATTTGGCCTGTATTGGTTTCCTAGGGCTGCCCTTACACACTACCACAAACTCGGTGGCTTAAGACAAGAGACATTTATTGTGTCATGATACCAGAGGCTAGAAGTCCAAAATCAAGGTGCGTCTGCATGGCTGTGCTCCCCATGACACCAGGGAGAGACTCCCTGGCCTCTTCCTGGTTTCTGGTGGTTTGTGGTGGTCCTTGGCTCACAGCCGTATTGCTTTAATCTCCTTCCCTTCATGGTCAGCTGGGCTTCTCCTGTGTGTCTCTATCTCTTCACAGGGTGCTTGTTTGTTTGTTTGCTTGTTTGTTTATTAAAGACCCAAGTCTAATTGGATTAGGAGCCTTCCCTACTCCAGTAAAAATGCATTATAACTTAAATAACTACATCTACAACACTCCTATTTCCAAATAAAGTCACATTCTAAGGTACTGGGTGTTAAGTCTTCAATATATTATTTTTGGGGGGCACAGTTCCACCCACCACATGGTCTTTTAGTTTTTCTCTTAAATTATAGCACTTAAGAGCATATCTTATTATCTCAACTAGATGGTAAAATTTTCCAAGGAAAACGATTCAGTTTTACACCTGAAGGGGCAAACAGGTTGCTCTTGGGCTGGATTTGATTGGCAGACATGTTTGTCTTCCCTGAAGTATTGAACCAACACAGTGCTTGGGAAGAGATTCTGGATTAGTCTGAAAGTCTGGATGTCTGGTTTCCATGACAAACGAGAATGTCTAGCCACACATCAGAGAGCACTGCACCATGTCCCTCGCTGCCTGAAGCCTCACAGGGGCACAGTGCCCTCCGGCACCACAGGGTACTATATATTCCACTGGATCTGTTTCTGTGGAGAACTTTAACTAATATACTTTTCATTGAAAAACATCTCAAACACCTAAGCTCCTGTCACCACTTCCACTAACTTCACTCTTCTTGTTCAAGCCATCATCATCTCTCCCCGGACATTATAATTGCTGCATATCTGGAATGCCAGCTGAGCCTATTTTCCAAAGAGCAGCCAGGGTGATCCTTTAAAATACTAAGTCAATTATAGGACTCCTCTATTTAGTGTCCTCCATTGGCTCCCATCTGACCCAGAGTAAAAGCTAAAGTCCTTAGATGGCTTTCTTTTCTGTGATCCTGCTTCTACCCTCATCTCTACACATTCTGACCTATTGCTGCTTCCTCTGACCTCATCTCTGTACCCTGCCCTGCCTCACGGGACTCCAATCACACATGCTTTTCCTTTAACATGCCACACATGGTCCAGCCTCAGGGCCTTTGCACTTGCTACTCTCGCTGCCTGGAAAGCTCTTTGTTCTGGTTAATTCATCTGAGCTAGCCAGAGCAGAATAGCACTAGTTTCTTGTATCTCAAGAGAAGCAAGGACTTTATCCAGAATGGACCGTTCATTTTAAATTTGCCAAAATGAGTGTCTCAGTCCATGCTTCAGGGTGTCTGTCATCTATGACAGATGACCTTCCCTTGGCTGATCTGAGTCATTTACCATTTCTGATCTCTATCACTGTGCCTTATGAGAATGGTGTGCAGGCAAGTCCAGGAGAAATGACAAGTCTGAGCATTTGCTGCCATGTGCAAGATAGACCATGGTTTCTCGTCACTGTCTGATTCTCACATACCCCTCCACATTTCTAGTGGCTGCTTTCTAAAGAAGCCCTTGCCCTTTTATCTTGGGCCCAAGAAAACATTCTAATTCATACTTCAACACCATTCCTTGGTGAGGGGAGAGGTGTGGGACACATTATGGGAAGTGGATGCTTTAAACATCCTGCATGTGGTGCTGTGATCAGAGAGATTCTGTGATCCTGCTTCTACCCTCATTTCCCACCCCCACTCCCACTTCACCTCAGCCTAATCTTTCCTCAGTGGACTCACAGAAAGAGCTCATAATCAGAAGAGTGAATCCCTGGGCTGTGGAAGCAAGGAGACCTGGCTCAAGTCCTGAATCTGACATCATACATGGCAGGGCCTTAGACAAGTTGCACACGCCTCTCCATTAGTTTCTCTCTCACAAACAGAGGTGATAACACCTACCTTATGGCATTTAAGTGAAGTGATGTATAATGAGCGCCTGGTCCGTAGTAAACTGAGAGTCAGGATGGGTCAGGTTTGAAACGGAAGCCAGACTTCAGAGATGCCGTCAACATGCTGTCACCTGCGGTTGAGCTGGTGTGTGCGATGGACACTCCCGACCACTCCAGTGAGACAGACCCCTGGGCCATTCTTCCCATTGTCACCCCAGCGCTCCTTCCAGAACTAAACTTAACCAGGCCACCTCCCTGCTTAAAGTGCTTACAAGAGGGATCTCAAGTCCATCCTCCAAGTAGCCCACCAGGCCAGCTGGCAGGACCCTGCTTTCTCTCGGCCCACACCTCCTCATTCTTGGACCACTCCCCACTGACCTTTGCTCTTGGCATTAAAGAAACATTAAGTAACAGGTGATCCTTGGGCGTGGTTGTTTGATCACCTGTGCCTATGTCTAACCTTGTTGGCATCCAGCCATGTTTCCTCCATCCCTTTGGGGGATGTCAGGAGAGGTTTTCTGAGATTCAGCCACACGGTGTCAATTGCATTCCCCCGCTCTGCTGACTATCCAAAATGGTAAAGAGGTTGGTCCATGTGACCAGTATTTTTGTGCTTATTGTAGCCTTAACATACTCTGTCCTCCCCGCTCTCACCTGTAAGACGCTGGGCTACATCAGGCGATTTCCCGGATTTCTTCTGACCAGGACCTTGGGAGCCCGGGCTGGGGCGGTGCACCTTCGCTGGCAGGCAGTGGGCTCACTGATGCTGCTGGGGTTGAGGTGAGATGCTGCACCCGCAGCCCCTGCTGCGGCTTCATGCAGAGACCCCGGGAGGTGATGGCAGAGAGAGGCTGGGTGGGGAATCCCTTCCCCCGTGGCAGGCTAGTCAGCGAGGCCAAGTCAGTCAGAGAGGGAGCAAGAACAGCAGCCTGCGTCCTGGTGCTCTCTGCCCTCCTCCTCCGCCCTGGCTGCCCCCACAAGGACCAAACTGTGTATCTGAGTCTTAGAATGCCAGGAATGTGCCACAGCCTGATAGGCATGAGGCAGTCTGCGGAGAGGCAGGGAGGAGCTCTGCTCCCAGGCAGAGGCCTGGCAGTGCAAGGACTGTGGGGCCTGAGGGCTGGGCAGCCCCTCCCATCCTCCCTGGGCCTCCTGCTGCAGCCGGGATTTCAAAGGCTGCATTGTGCATTGAGCCGGGCCCTTGGTCCCTCGTGTGCCAGGGAGTAGGCGGGAGGAGGAACACCGTGGGGAGGCTGTGCCCTGGCAGTGCTCTTCTGGCTGGTGTTCTCAGGGTCCTCGGCCCGTAGAGGATGGTGAACACATGGGTGGCTGCTTCTGCATCCCCAGGGAGCGGAGTCTGTCCTGGGGCCCAGGTGAGTTTCCTGGGGGGGGAGGGGGAGTGCCTGGCCTGTGTCTTGGCTGAGGTGTTGGTTCAGTGAAAGCTCAGGGGTCTGCTGGGGCGGGCAAGTTGCTCTTCCAAAGTTGGGGAGATGGGTGTGCTTTCCGGCTCTCTCCTCCCTCTGTCAGTGTTTGTCACTCTGGCTTTGGTAAAGGGCATAAAGCTCGGGAAGCATCTACTTTTCCTGAAGAGAGAGGCTGGGAGTTGGCTCTGCGAGGAGCAGTGTTGCTCTTGGCTGCCACTCCCAGGGTGTGATTAAGCCCTTCCTTCCTTTCTTCCCAAGATTCCCTAGGTCAGGAAGAAAGCTCAGGCTGTGAGTTCCTCTGGGGCGCATGGGTGGTCATAAACTTGGCCTCCATCCCTCAAACCTATTTTCGTCAGGGTTGCTGTTACTGAAGAAAAACAGGCGTTTCCTGCCTCCTACCTGTTGCAGTGTGATATACTTTTTTTGGTACGTCACCTTGAAGCCGCGGAGAATTATTGTTCTAAGAGGTTGTCAAGTCATTGAGACTTGTCATTGGCTGACCAGCATCCCGGATCTGCCTGGGACGAAGGGCTCCCCCAGGCTCTCGTCAAGGCTGAAATTGGGACTGTCCCAGGCACACCGGGATGGTCAGTCACCCTAATGCAAGTTCCTTGTTCTCTTTAGAAGAGCAGGTCCAAGGTGCTCTGTGGTCTCGTGAATGGCATTTATCGGGATGAGTGGCAGCTTTGGGGTGGGGGTAACTGGATTGGGGGAGAGCTAGGGAGGAGATAGAAGAGCATCATACAGGAACCATTCCTGTCCCTAGCTGACATATCATCTCTTTCTGGAGCACCACCATGGTTCCTTGGAGCGGGAGCCCAGGAGAACGCCTAGACAAAGCTTTCTACCCTCTGACAAATGACTCCCCCGGTGTCCTGTTACTTGGGCTGGCCAAGGCCAAAATGAATGGGAAGTAGCCGTGTTCTGGAGCCTGAGCAACTTGGCAACTCCAGCAGGAGAAGCTCTCAGATTAAGGCCACCCCAGATCTATAAATTATAAGTAAACAAACCCCTAAATAATGCCACTGAGGCAGGAATCACAGTTAACCACCTGGCCTTTGAGGCCAGAATGCTTAGGTTTCATCTTCATTCTTTGACTTGTGTTGAGCCATTTACTTAACCTCTCTGTGTTTTAACTTCCTCGTGTAGATTTTATGATATGACTGTCTTTCTCATCAGGTTGTGGTGAGGATTAAGGCTATATGTGAAACAACCTGGTACACAGTTGATTAAGCACAATAAATGTCAGCCACATCAATTACATGTCTACGGCCCCGGCACATCACCCACTCTCTCTAGGCCTCCGTTTGCTCATCTGTAAAATGAGGGGGTTGTGAACTCGCCCTGGGCAGTGTTTTGAGACCTTTGCTCCTGCTGCCTGACTTCAGTTTCTGATGAAGCAACTTGCTTCTGTTTGATGCCCTGTCCTTCAGCCCAAGATTTCATGTAAGAGAATGCTACAGTTCAAACCCACCAACCAACCACGATTGAGAAAGACAACCTCAGACTTCTCAACACTGTCATTCAGTGTTGACTTTGCTATTAATACTTGGTTGGCATCCTAGATTCACTTTTTCACCACGAGTCAGCTTGCTATTTATTTTTATTGAGGCTTTTCAGGACGCCCTCCCATATTGTTCTCCATACTTGTCAGGGCCTTTTCTTAGGGTGTTGATGGAAGTGTTGTAGGTCTGAGGCCAGTTGACATAAATATCCCCTTCTAGGTGCCCCTATTTATCCTAGAAAAAATGGAATAAAATATGAGACACATCCTGGAGCAACTTAATAATTCTGTGACATTGGGCAAGTCTCATATTCTTTGAACCTGTCGAATGAGCATAAATACAACAGGAGGCTTTGGCTAGAAAGAAAAGATAAACATTTATTCAAGGGTCTTGAGGTGTGCAAACTGAAAACACAACTAAGCAATGCCCAGAGTGGTGTGAAGAAGCAAGGAAAGCCGAGGATTCTTACAGTGAGGAGTACATTCTTGAGAAGAATTGGCCCTGCATTCTTAGACTCTGTATGGGTCCAAGGTGGTCTGGATAATGGATGTCAGGTGTTGTGAATACTCTTTCCTTAGCCCTTTAAGGGGTAATCAGAGGGTTATCTGGAGGTTTGATGAGTATCATGTATTTTCACAAGACTGGAAAGGTCAAAGGTGTAGGTTCCCAGGCTCGTTAAAACAAGAATAGAACTGTTTCCTCATACCTCAACCTACTTGCTTTTAGTTATTTTGCCTCTTGACTCTAGTGACTTCATTTTATTTCTGTATTCTATTCGTCAAACCTCAGTTTTCCTGTCTGTAAACTGGATCTAATGGTAGTATCTAATGGAGCATTTGTGAGGGTTAAATCATTCATCTTATGAATTTAGCACAGGTTCTGGCTTCTGAAAACCCCTCAGTACTTGTGGGCTGTTTTATTGTTAGCTAGTAGGGACCACTCCAGCGTTCCTTCTTCCTAATTCCTGACTCTGTAGGACTAGGAGTCTGTGCTTATAATTCTTTGGCTGCTTCTGCCATTGTGTCTGTTTAAGTCAGCGGTTCTCAACCGGTGGGTCGAGACCCCTTTGGGGGTTGAACGACCCTTTCACAGGGGTCGCCTAAGACTATTGGAAAACACCTATTTCCCATGGTCTTAGGAACCAACACACCGCTCCTCAGTGTAGCAAAATGTAGCAATGTAGTTTGCTGTTGTCATATTAAGACTGTTACCCATGCTACACCACGATTCAAGACAAAATTTTATTTATTTGTAATTAGAAATATTTCACAATATATAATTACATATTGTTTTTGTGATTAATCACTATGCTTTAATTATGTTCAATTTGTAACAACGAAAATACATGCTGCATATCAGATATTTACATTACAGTTCATAACAGTAGCAAAATTACAGTTATGAAGTAGCAATGAAAATAATTTTATGGTTGGGGGTCACCACCACATGAGGAGCTGTCTTAAAGGGTCGCGGCATTAGGAAGGTTGAGAACCAGTGGTTTAAGTGGAGGATCCACAGTTCTCAGGGGTAAGGGAGGCAGCAAAGGAGAAGGTTCTTGATAGAACTGAGCCCTGGCTGGCTGCCCAGCTGGCTTGCTGCTGTGTGACACAATGACTGATGTTGGCTCTGACAACCCCACGCATGCTGCGTTCTCACACGTGCATGCTACCTGCAGCACTATTTCCATGTGATGTCTCTCATTTGCTCACGTAAATCTCCTGACTGCAGATGCTGAGAGGGTGAGTTATTGGTCAATTGCCATCACCGCCGACTTCTGGGACCCTTAAATGTTCTTGCCATTATAGAGCATAAGTGAATCGAGTATGCTCTAATAAACTACAGTTGCTCACATAGGAGTACAGAGCAAGCCACATCGAAGTTTGTTTGCTTAAAAGCTTTCTCCTTATTTTCAACACATTCTTGAAGAAATTTGGCAGACTTACACCCTGAAACAGTTGCTGTGGGAGAGATATATTTGCCTACATTGATCCTATTTGTAACTTCCCTTTCAACCTTTTTGGTAAATACTAATCATCAGTGTAATAACAGGAGATTGAAGGAGAATGCCAGGGTGAGATGGGAGAAATGGGAGTGAATTCTCCTTTCCAGCAAGTTTCTGTGAGTTAGATGTTTCCTGGATTAGAGACTTTAGACCTCAGCTTTCCGAGGTCAAGTTTATGTAGTGGCAACAGCAAGGTCTGCATCCAATGATCTGTATGGCACCCAACTCTGTCACAGTTCTCTGTTATTCAGAAAAATATATGGATGGCAAATGAGCACATGAAAAAAAAATGCTCAGCATCATTAGTTATCAGAAAAATGCAAACTGAAATGAGATAAAATTGCCCATCTATAGAATGGCTAAAATGAAAACGAGCAATACAGTCAAGTCAAGTATTGGTGAGAATGTGGAGCTCTCACACATTGCTAGTGAGAAGCAGAATGCTCCAGCCACTTTGGAGAGTAGTTTGATAGTGTTTAAATAAATCCCAGTGTTCTCTGAATTAAGTGTTAGTAACTTTATCTAACCAGTATGAATAATAAAGAAACTAGCTTCCACAAAGTAATTTATTGAGTCATAAATGAAAAGTCCAGAGGTTATTTGTTTCAGGTATAGCTTCATCAGATGTCCAAAAAATGTTGTCAGGAAGTTATCTTTCCTCAGCTCTATTTGTACTAGGTTGGTCTCCTCCTCAGGCAGGCTTTCTCTCTGTGTGGGACCTACAGCTCCATACATACTGTCATGTTCACAGCTTCAAGTTCAGTGGAAAGAAATCTCTTCCCTAAGAGTTCTGATGAGAGTCGTACAGCCAGTTTTCATGGGCTTAACTTTGGCTGTTGTGGCTACTACAGAGCATACTCGATTCACTTATGCTGAGTCCTGTGACCACATTTGGAGTTAGGGATGAAGGGAGGCAGCCTCATCTGAGCCACAGAGACTGGGTTCTCCTAGGTCATTAGTCAAGAGAGCCAAATATCAGCAATACAATGATTGAAATTTCTTTTGAGAGTCAAAAACCGACTTCTGCGCATGGGACACAAAGTTTCAGTCGCACTGTACTTGCGCGCCTGCACGTGGTATTTTGTGGAAGAGCCACAGTCAAGGGGCCAAAGAGCCGTATGTGGCTCATGAGCTGTGGTTTGCCGACCACTGTCCTAGGTCACATGGCTAAGCTAATGAAGAAGCCGGGCTTTGAGTCCAGGACTTTCTGATTGCAGAGTCTTTGCTCCCAGACACTGCTTCACCTGCCTCTAGTGTTAGAAGACAATACAGCATATTTGGAAAGTAGGGAGAAGTATGAGCAAGATACTTTAAAACAACTCAGCAATAGCCACCATTGACCTTTTGGGTTATTTCCTTTCAGTCATTAAAACACCATATATTTTCCCTAAAGTACTTTATTCTACATAATAGTTTTTTGTTGCCTTCAATAGTGTCCGGTTCTTTCACAAGGCCCAGCTTACATCTTGAAATTCCTTCATGTCTAATTTTATGTAATTCCATAAATGAATAAGCTTTGTGACTATACATCCGGTGCAACTATTCACTGCTCTTCCTATTATAAAACTCACTCTTATGTCCCAGATTCCTTATTGTTTCTCGAGGAGTTGGCCTCTGGCTCCAGTGTCCCAAGGCATCCTGTGAGTTGGCTGCCTCTATACACCCTAGAGCAGCGGTTGCCAGCTGCTGGTCTGTGGACCACTGGTGGTCCATGAGGTCTGAAAGGTTGGCGACCTCTGCTCTAGAGGACATTGGAAATCCCTGACGTCTAATTAAAAACACAGGTTCCAGTGTACCCCTATATATTCTGAGGTAGAGTAGGTAGAGAAGGGTGCCCAGAATATTTTAAAATTTATCCTTTTATTAAAATTTACCATTTATACAAGAATTGTGCATAAAGTTAGATGTGTACAGCTTGTTGAATTTCCACAAGGGGAATATATCCAACTGTGCTGCTTTCTGTGGCAGTAACTCATTTATTCCCATTGCTGCATTGTATTTAATTGTGCATGCTATTATTCACTTATCCATTCTAGTGTAAATGGGTATCTGTATTGTTGCCAGGTCTTGGTTTTTATGGATATGGCTGCTCTGAATATTTTAGTAGGTGTATTTTGGTAAACATATGTGTGTACTATTTTGAGTATATATCTTCTCAAAATTGGAATTGCTGAATCCAATTTTGTGAAAATCATCAAAACTTATTCTTACACACTTGCCATAAATGGGGTTCTAGTTTATGATTATCCTTACAAACACTTGGCTTTATCTGTCTTTTTCATTTTAGCTATCCTATGTAAAGGTGTTTCATTGTGATTTTAATTTTCATTTCCATGATGAGCTTGAAAAGGTTTTTATAAATGTATTGGCCATTTGGATATTATTTTTGATAAAATGTCTCTCCAAGCTTGTTTCCCATTTTTCTAGAAGATTGCCTACCTATTAAAGATGTATTAGCATTCTTTGTATATTCTGGATTCTAGGTCTTTGATGAATATACACATTGTCTATATCTTCTACTCTGTCACTTATTTATTACTCTCTTAATTGCATCTCTTGATTAACAGAAGTTTCTAATTTAAATATATTCTAATTTATTCATTATTTCTTTTTTTTAAATGTATTTCTTTTTTAGATTTCAGAAAGGAAAGGAGAGGGAGAGAGAGAGATGGAAACATAAATGATAAGAGAGAGTCATTGATTGACTGCCTTCTGCATGTCCCACACTGGGGATGGAGCCTACAACCTGGGCATGTATCCTGATTGGGAATCAAACTGTGACCTCCTAGTTCATAGGTCAATGCTCAACCACTGAGCCATGCTTGATGGGCTATCCATTATTATTTTTGTGTATTATTTTGTGTGTGAGTAGTGCTTTTCCATCCTTTTTAGAAAATCAATGGTTACACCAATTCATGCAGATATTCTTCTATATTTTTTCTACAAGTTTTCTGTATAGGTATCTTTTACAAAACAAGTGTGTTGTGTGAAATTCTGTAATTTTCTTCTCTAAACCTCATACATCTTTAAGAGCTGTGCATCCCTCCTTAACACCTCTCCCCCTTTGCAAACCAAGGCCACCATCCTGGCCTTCCTTCTTCAAGGTGGACTCATCCATGGGTCCTCTTCCAATGTAATAAAACCCTAATATGCAAATCGACTGAACAGTGGAACAACTGGTCACTGTTGTGACCACCAGGAGGCAGATGCTCAATGCAGGAGCTGCCCCTTGGTGGTCAGTGCACTCCCACAAGGGGGAACTCCACTCAGCCAGAAGCTGGGCTCACTGCTGGGAGCTCAGCGGCAGTGGCAAGAGCTTTTCCTGCCTCTGCTGCAGATGGGCAGTAAGAAGTGAGGGGTCCTGGACTGCAAGAGCCCCAGATTGTGAGAGGGATGTCTGATTGCTGGAGGAGATCAGGCCTTAGCCAGCAGGTAGACTTCCCCCGATGGGTCCCAGACTGCGGGAGGGTGCAGGCTGTTCTGAGGACCCTCCACAAGGGCAGAAATTTCATGTATTGGGCCTCTAGTTATCCTATAACGGGGATACACCCTCAGGGCTTACTGAGGTGGAGGGTAAATGAGTGAGCTGTCAGTGTGGGGAATGTGTGGCCAGAGAACAAATGCCCTATAAAGCAGCAGCAACCACAGCCTCGGCTGACTGTTGCCACTGAGAGTGAGGGCCTCGGGCTGTAGATCTTCCAGTTCTCAAAGCAAAGCCAAGCATCCGAGTTATGCAAAATATCCCAATTTCTAAATAATGCCAAGCAATTCAAACTTTAACATTCACTGTGTAGGGGGAGAAAAAAAAGAAAAAGAAGAAATATTTGTGGGTTTTCTGTGGCCTGTGGCTTCTGGTCTACCAGTTTCCAAACTTTGTCCTAGAGTAGCGAAGCAGGCTGCCACTCTGAGTGTGACCCTGGGACCAGCAGGAGCATCACCTGGGACCACGGTAGAAATGCAGACCCTCAGGCTTTCAACTCCAGAAGCAACATCTGCATTGTATTAATATCCTCAGGTGATTCACATGCACATGAAAGTTTGAGGACCACCGATGTAGACATGTGGTTCTTAACATTAGAAGCATTTGGGGAACTTAAAAAAATACCTGTGGCTGGGCTAACTGCAAACCACAGAAATCAGCATTTATGGAGATGAGGGTAGGCACTGGTATTTTAAAAAATCAAACTGGGTGCTTCACATAGGCAGCCAGTGTTGAGAAGCACTAATTTAGGTCAATCTCTCATAATTGGGAGGGAAAAATGAAATCTCAAAAAATGGACACATGAAATTTCTTGCCCAAGGTCACCTAACTGATGTATGGGAGAATCTGATGGTGCCCAACCTCGTTTCTCATGACTCCCAAGCCAGTGTCCTTTTGCTACAGTTACTTTTGGCTCCGAGGGGCAGAACTGTGAATTGATCCTGTTCTACTAGAGCCCATTATCGCCAGCTTTCCAGCTAAGCTGCTTAGCTTTTGGCGCTGAACCCTACCGAGATTTACCGGATGAAGGGCTATGAGCTGATGGGCCCCTCCTTCTGCTAGTTTAAGCCAAAATCTATTTCCTTCTACCTGTTCACCACCAGAAGAGGACTGACTGTTTTCTATGTGAAGACATGGAAGTCCTCCACTTGGATCTCAAAACCTCACTGCAGAGACACAGAAGGAGGCACAGACTCCATGCAGCAAGATGAGGATTTGGGTTCAGTGTGAACCAGCTGTGACCGGATGGAGCATAGTTGCTCTGTCATTTATCATGCTTGGGCTGCATCACCAGCAGCAAAGGTCTAGAGTGAAACCCTGGGAGCCTGCTTGACTTGGACCCACCACCATTGTGCAAGAGAAGAAATGAGGGGGATTAAATGAATGATTTGAACAGTGATTTGCCAAGATTGCTAACCTCTCTTCTCAGGGCCAGGTAATATATGATTCAGACACATGCTATAGTTCTTGAGCAATGTCATGGTCAAAAGAATAGAGTAACCAAAAGTAATGTGTTAAGGACTTGAGTTCTCTCCTATTTGGGGGATGCCATAAAGGAAACCCACTTTCTATAGCCATACTTGTGAAATTCCTCTCTGTTCTTCTTCTTCTTCTTTTTTTTTTACATATACAGGATAGCCCCAAAAATGTACACACACTTTAATAGCTGATAGTTCAATTGATCTTTCTTTCTTTTCAAATTTAACCCACTGGAATGAATAATTATTCAAAATACGTATGCACTTTTTTTTGGCACACCCTGTATGTATCTATTGCCTCATGCATTTTAGCCAAACTCTTCTCTTTTCAACTCTCTGCCATCAAACTAGCCTTCTCCTTATCTCTGGCCTATGTCACAAACTTCTTTTTTATTCTTTTCACTCCATTTCTGTAGTTGCAAAGACAGAAACATTTGAAGAGCTGGGGAGGAGAGACATCCCATACAGGACTCTATTCAGTGGGCAGACAGAGGACAGTCTGGGGACATTCATGGTTCAGGATTACTATAGTCATGCTCCATCCATCTTTCCAACAATGCCATTCACTTGTTCTGCTCCAGCACTTCTGATGTCCTTAAACAACGCTGTAGTCAGATCTATGATGACCTTGTTGACTCAACATATATTCTGCACTTCAGTGCGCTATGCCAAGGGACTCAGTCTAACCTGTGGGTGGAAATCTGTTTCTATTTCAATAAAACGGGGAAACTGTGACTGTTGCATGGTTGATATGGCATGTATGACAGTTTTTTTTTTTTTGGATCATAGTTGAGCACTAAATAATTATAAGGCAATGCCACCAGCCCTGGAAAAAAGCTCTCAATCCTTGTTTATATCTTGCTTACACGTTCACAATGATCTTTCATTTGGTCTCTTTCAGGTAAAGAAACTCTTTCCAAGGATTCAGCCATATCGAGTGAGTTTATATCCTCACCTGAAGATAAGGAAAAATGTTTCCTGTTACAGAACATGACTCCAGGTATCTAAACCCAAAAGACAAACTCCACTTAAAAACAAAACAAAACAAAACATTTTCCATATAGAATGCTGCAGGCTCCCTTCCATTTATCCTTATTAGGACCCCACAAAATTCATCCTGTAGGCATGACCTTAATATGACATTGCCTTACTCACCAGTCTTCCAATGCTCTCCATTGTCTTCAAGATTAAGTTAAACCTCCTCAGGCTGATACTCAAAGCTCTTCACAATCTGGCACATATTAGGAGCTCCATTCATACTTCTTATACTAACCAAACTTCATTTGGTTAAATTTCAAAATCAGGGGTAATCTTCTTATAAGTAATTATGTATTCTACATGGTATCTGCAGATAGCTGGTGCTCAGAAAATGTCTGGTAAATAAATGCAGCAATAGTTGAATAAATATATAGCAGTCACATTTGTATTCTATATACTACCTGACACCACCTTGTACATTGTTGGTTCTCAATTAATATGTTAACATAATGAATAAGTGAATAAAGGATTGGATGTGTGAGGTGATTGATCAGAAGGGCATCTGTACGAATTGTTCAGAAGCAGAAAAAGATTTTGAAATTAATGTGAAAAAAATCTTATTCTTGATGCATCCCTCTCACAAGAGTCCCTTTAGGACAGTGGTTCTTTCTAAGGCGCGACCCTTTAACACAGTTCCTCATGTTGTGGTGACCCCCAACCATAAAATTATTTTCGTTGCTACTTCATAACTGTCATTGTGCTACTGTTAATGAATCGTAATGTAAATATCTGATATGCAGGATGTCTTAGGTGACCCCGGTGAAAGGGCTGTTTGACCCCCCAAGAGGTCGCGACCCACAGGTTGAGAACCGCTGCTTTAGGAGATCTCAGGGAAGATGGCAAAGGGAGAGTTGTCATCAGACAGCTGGCTACTCCTGGACTGATCCTTGTACTCGAGACTGAGGATAAACCTGTAGAAGAGTCCATCTCTGTTGTGTAGTAAAGGGGACCATTTTTGAGGCAAATCTTGTGCCAAGTGCATGCTAAGTGATCCTTGTATGTTGTGCCCATCCTGTCTTGCTCACCTCGGAGAGGGATGCCACACTCCTCATTCTGAGGTGGCAAACCGAGTCTCAGAAAGGGAGGTGACTTCCCCACTGCCACAGCTAATAGGTGATGAGAAAGGCATTCAAACCCCAGTCCTTTTTCACCACCACACGCTCCAAGGCCCCTCCAAGCATGTGTTTCTCTCCAGCATACAATAGGTTTGTGGAAAAGGTTTGCATTATGCATGTTCTAAAGAATATAAATCATGTAAATCGATATTGTATAAGTGTCTTACCGGGTTTGTTCTTTTCCTAATTCCAAATTCTATCAAACTGCTTGGTTGGCAATAAGCAAAACCTTACCCTCCCCTTTCTTCTTTTGTGTCAATCTGCTTATCTGCCTGTCAGCTGGGGCCATCCCCGCCAAAAGCTGCATCACCATCTGCTGTTTCATGAACACAATGGAGTCAGCATTTTGCCTTATCTGTGCCCAAAGGCCAAGGCCAGTGAACAAGGGGTATGTGTAGGTGAAACTTAATCAACCAAGGCTGAACTGGTTCTTTTTCAGTGTTTTCTGCCAGGGCGCTGCTTCCAGCAAGCTCATGGGAGAGAAGGGAGGACTTACCTCCCACTGCCAACCTCTCCTTCATAAGGAAGAGTTGCAGACATAATCAATCAGATACATTATGATGATTAAAAGACCGAACAGAAATATGACAAAATGCACTTCGCCATGAACTAGAGTGAACTTGACTTCGCCCCCATCTGGTGACGCAGAGAGCACTGCAGGATCCCGCAGTGGGCCCAGAGGCTCCGCTCCGGGTATTAGCTCTCACTGGCTGAGATCTCAAAAGCTGTTTGCTTATTTACATCCTGGTCTTTTGCATTTCATATTCAGGGATGCATAGGCATTGTGTGGCAAGGGGATCTATATAGAGGGGGGCTGTCAGTCTCGAGGGACCATTACCAGGAGACTCCAGAGGGGAATTTGGATTAGGTTTTGTAAGAACAGAGCAGACAAGACTGGTGAAAAGGAATCAGAGACTCAGAGTCAAGGTTAAGTATAGGTGTGACAGATGAGGGCAGTGAGAGCAGTAATTGCTGGTGCACTGGGGCAGGCATGGGGATTTTCCCGGGGCAACAGCTAGTGCTTAATGTGTTTAGGGAACATTTAGGATGTACCAGGCACCAGACAAAAATCTCTATGTGCATAATCTTGTTTAGTTAGCCTCTGCAAACCCCCGTGGGATAGGTACTCTAAAAAGCATTTTGCAACGAGAAAAGTCAAGCATAGGGAAGTAGTTAACTGCTCAGGTGGTGCAGTTAGCAAGGGCAGAGCCAAGCCTTGAGCCCAGGTCTGTGTGACTCCTACCCCCGGACAGCCCCTTCTCCTAGAGATCAGTGTGCAGAGGGGCTGCTTGACGGGAGGGTGGACCTGGGCTGCCGACGATGCAGGGCTTGGATGAGATCAGAACACAGGCCAGGGAGGAACGGAAGGCAACAAACATCCAGCTGAAGTTCACACCAATGCCAGGTCAGTTGCGCATGTCACATTGGAGCTGGTCTACAGCCACAGACATTCAGGACTCCGGGTTAAAGACAGGCCTCTCCATGGTTGGGGCCCAGGTCTGCCCTGTGGACCCAGGCCTGTGTGATAGAGGCCGTCTCTAAGGTGCTCGGGAATTGCCAAGGTCCTGGCAAGCTTGGGCTGGGAGAGAGACTTCTGTGATTATCCAGTCCAGCACCTTCTTGGTTTATTGTGTTCGATTATTATTGGCATTGCTACTGATTGTCTAAAGAAGACACGCGGCGAAGTGCCGTTCTAAGGTGAACCTCCTGAATGTGGCCTTTCCTGACAACGCTGCCCAAAGGCACACCCCACCTTCGAGTGCCCCGTCACTCCCACCCTTTACCCCAGTACACGTTCTCATAGCACTTGCCTCCAAAGGAAGGTCTCGAGTTTGCGGACCTGGTTCTGCCAAGAGTACAAGCTCCAGGAAAACAGGGCCCATGCCACTAGGTTTCCCTTTGTGTCCCAGCACTTAAAACAGCATCTGCTTGCAGTATTCAATGTGCCATTTGAAGACATTGAAGGTAGGTTTTTAATAATTAACGCAAAAACATTAATAAATGCTTAATCAGAAAGAGACAGGTTAGAGACAACGTATGGGTGAATGTAAAATGCATAAAGTATATCATATCTATTATAATCCATAAACTTGACAGATTAATACATTTTTCTAAATACACAAATAGTTAGAACCGTTCACAGGTTATCTACAGCAGGAAGTATACGTCCTTGCTGGTCCTCCAGCGAATGCTTAATGTGCTTGGTGAACGTTCAGCGTCCGGCCCTGTCACCTCAGTGCCAGGCAGCGTCGGAAGAACCTTGGCTCACAGCAGAAATAACCCACTTAAGGGCACCAAGTCCTGGGACTCCCGAGCATCCCGGACTTCAGCGTTTCTTTCTGGGGGATGGTTTAAAGGAGGTGCTCCGAGGATCGTTAAGATCACTCGTAATCTCTAAGTAATGAGGGCAATCCTTTAGGGTTTGGATGTGGGAAACACTGGTGCTTATCTAGTTCTGTCTTCCCTTTGCATTCCCAGCCTCATCCGTCCCCCTGTTCTCTTTCAGACCTGACACTCTCCTTCAGTGTGAGGAGCCGCTCCAGGAGGTGTGTAAATGGCCCCCTGCAGGAAGCAGCCAGGAGGCGGCTCTGGGCGCTGGAGAATGAGGACCAGGAGGTGCGTGCTCTGTTTAAGGTGAGCTGGGCTTGTATCCTCTGCTCCAGGCTGCCAGCACCTAACACGGCACTGGGACCAAGTGGGCTCTCAAGAAAACATCTGAGTGAACAAATGAGGGTCACATTCTCTGCTCAACGGGAGGGCGGGAACTCGGAGTGGGGGAGCCCCTGGAGTTGCAAAGTCAGAGAAAACTTCTTTCAAACCTGCCATCCTTAGCTGTGTCACATTCCCACGTTGTGTAACCTCTGTAGGATGAGAATCATTACACCTACCTTATTAAGTACACTTAAAAAAATCAGTGAATTTGAATTTTCTTATTTTTATTGTGATAAGATCTAAAACATACATTTCATTAAATTTAGTCATTTGAAGTGTACAGTGCAGTGACATTGAGCACATGCATATTGCTGGACAACCATCTCCACTGTCATTCCAGAACGTTTTCATCATCACAAACTGGAGCTGTACCCACTAAACTGCCCTCCATCCCCTTTTCTCAGCCAGTGCTAACTACCAAGTACCGTATTTTCCGGCTTATAAGACGACTGAGCATATAAGATGACCCCCAACTTTTTCAGTTAAAATATAGAGTTTGGGATATACTCGCCCTATAAGACGACCCCCGACTTTTGAGAAGATTTTCCTGGATTAAAAAGTTGTCTTATATGCCAAAAAATACGGTATCCATTTTTTTTTCAAAGTACCAAAATTGCCAATCAAAAATCAGTAGCTATGAATATTAGAATGTGAGAAGAAAAAGGCAATAGGGTAAGTAAGACAATTTCTGACCTTTCATAGTGGCCAGGTATTATCTTGGATTGTTAAACCGAGGGAGAAGGGTATGACCCAATTGCTTACCGTTTAGGAGGCATTTACCAGGAGAGCTAAAGTCAAACTTGGTTAAAAGTTGTCTCAGTAGAGATGGGGGAAGGAAAACAATACTTTACACAATAAGCTATTATGTTCTAGCTATTTTGACAGGCTCCGCATTGGTGTGATACATATTTAAAAGAGAAGCATGCTTTCTTACTCTGCCATGTAACCAAGGGTCACATCTGGGATTTTGGGAGGAGTGAAGGAGACGGTGTCTGCAGAGAGCTGGGCCTTGTCTCAGGAGGCGCTAAGTGCTCCATGCCTAGTAGATCACATAAAGGATAGGATGATTTTGGTTTTAAATTTTCAGAATTCAAATATCATAGAGTTTCTTTCTTTTTTAAAAAATAATGGGATACGTTACAAATTTGCATGTCATCCTCGTGCAAGGGCCATGCTAATCTTCTCCATATTGTTCCAGTTTTAGTGTATGTGCTGCCCAAGCGAGCAGTTTTTTTTAACCTGAGTTGCTTTGGGCATGGGCAAGAGCTAGGTTTGGCTGAGAGAGTGGGTCTGTGGGCTGAGGCTCTAACAGGGAAAGCTGAGGCCCGGCGTCATCTGGATCTAGGCAGGGTGCCACAGAGTATGTACTCACAGGTGACCTTGGGCGACTTGCTTAACCTGTCTCTGCCCTGGCCTCCTTGACTGTAAAACAGATAATCCCATTTTCCATTTAACCTGAAATGGCGTTTGATTATAAAACGCATCATTATTTTGAAAATGAATGCTGCCCATTAAGCATGATGCCATGCTTCCTTCTCTTTTGCTTCAGAAATGGATAAATGTGTTAACGATGCATTTTAGAATGGATTACGTACTGTAATTGTACTTTCCCCTAGGGTTACAGTGGCAATTAAAGGAAGCATTGCTCTTAAAGCTCTTGGTGAAGTGCTTGACAAATAGCAAGTTCTCTGTAGCTCACTGTTTGCCTGGACCCCTGCCCTGAGTACTGGGCTCTTCATCCCGAGGACCCGGGTCTCCTGGGCCTGCTACGGCACAACACCAGGATTCTGGCTCTGCGGAGCGCGGGGCTCTTCCCTCGGGTCCTTCTATCCTCTTCTTCTTTCCCCAAGCTTGTCCCAGGTCAGCGCTCCAGGGGTTGATCAGTGATGTGGGACCTGGCCTGGGAGACAGGGACTTTCTGATCATCACTCCAGAGGCTTGGGCAAGCAACAGAGTCAGATTCTAGGGGAAAACCGAGTTTGGTCCGTGACTCAAGCCTGTGTTTTCAGGTATTAAAAGGGGGCAGGAAGCTTGCCTATCTCCTCTCCCTCTCTTTGGGAACATATAACCGCCACAGCCTTTTTGGAGGGCAGTTGGCTTCTGCATTTTAGGACTGAAAATGTACTATCTTTGCATTCTCAAGGATTCTTCTAAAAATTAATTGTGTGTAAACAGTCCAGGATGCACACAAAGATTTAGGTATAGGATGTTTATCACAGTACTATTTAAGATGTTGAAAAACAATTAAGACAGCTCACATGTCCAACCCTAAGTAAATGTTAAGAATTATATTAATGCCACAATGGCATATGTAACCATTAAACAAAATGTAGACAAGCATATCAAACTCAAAGGGTAACGTGGGCCAAATAAACAAGGTTTAAGTTTATGAGGGCCACAAAGACAAAACAAAACACAAAAGCTTCAATTTTCATAGAAATGTAGGTTTATTTTGAAAAGTATAGTATAAAAAAAAAAGAACTAGAGCAATGGTAAAATTAATGTTTTTTTTCCTGACACTTGCTTCTCTTCTCTGCTACTATCTTTCCTACTTTGGGGAAATCTTGTTTGCAGTGATTACTTTCAAAACTGACCCAAGATGAATGTCAGTAATTCTGGATCTGACAGGAGGCTTATTTCCCCTCATAACTGTAAATAACTGCTCCCACCGTTATATTGACTGGACAGCAAAAATATTCACTGTGGACCGCATGTGGCCAGTGGGCCACAGGTTTGACCTGCTCAATGCAGACCAAGCATGTCAAACTCACAGCGGCCCATTGAGTTTGACATGCTTGATGTGGACTATTTAATGACATGGGAGATGGTTCACAAAATATTGTTGAGCCACAAAAGATTACAAAACAACTTAAGTAATGTGATGCTATTTATATAAAAGAAGTTACATAGAAATTCATGTATAGGAATAAAAGACTCAGTTGATGCACCAAAGTGGGGTCTCTAAGAGAAGGAATTGTGGATGATTTTTATTTTTGTTTGCTTTTTCTGTTTGCAAACTTTATAAAAATGATCAGTAGACATAGATTCATAATAAAGGTGACATCTTTGATTTATCTCCTCTCCCCCCCCACCCAAACTTTAAAAAATTTTATTTACACATCAAGTAGCATTCACTGCACTTGGTTCTACACCCTGATGTTGTTTTTCTTGGTTACTGACTTGTCCTATTTAGCAGTGTATATTTGTATCAGTGCACAGAGAGTGTCTTTATTCTTTCTTGGCTGCGTGATATCATCATTATCTGGATGAAACATAATTCATTTTCACCGGTCTCCTATGATGGACATTCAGGTTGTTTCCTGTTTGTGTGTGTTTGATGTAAGATTCAGTGCCCTGATCAAGAAATCGACACAAAGCATTTTGTACTCCTGTGGGCTTGTTAACAGGACACTGTCACCCGGCTGACGCACCTTTCTCTTTGCTCAGGACCTCTCAGCCAGGTTGGTGGGCATCCAGTCCCAGCAGGCCCAGTTCCTCATCACCTTCAAGACCATGGAGGAAATCTGGAAGTTCTCCACCTACCTGAGCTTAGGTACGGCAGGGAGCAGGCAGGGGGACGAGCACCCACGCCACAGAGCCGCTCAGATGCAGGGCTTGATGTGAAGGAATTGGTTTGGCTCAGATCATTAAAAGAGGTAGAGCCCTAACATGGATGTTAATTTTGAACTAACAGAATGCCTGAAAGTGAATGTTAACTGTTACTCTAAAATGCTGAGCACAGCACTGCTTTGTATTCAGGGAGAGACTTTTTTTATTAGACAGTCAACTGGCAGTAGTTATTGGTTGAGACTAAATTCAAAGTGCTGAGATAGATGTGAACTTGGTGGTTTACAAAAAGGAGCCAGTCTTGAGTAAGATCAGAGTATACCATCCTTAAAGTACTATCCATAATTAGGATTCTGCAATTTGCATGGTTTCTAGTTGGATTTTAACAAAGAAGAACTTTCTGGGCCTGGGTGAGGCGGAGGGTCAGAGTGGGGACATTAAAAAAGTCCTGGCTCTATTGTGGACCATGGAGACCCCCCCCCCCCCAGCCACTGTATCTCCAGGGGGACAGGAATGTGAACCTCTCAGCTCAGGGGAACTTGAAGGGGGAGCCAGGAACCCCTAGACTCAGCATAGTCAACTTGGAGATTCCTCTGTGGCCACATTAGAAAAAGGTAATGGGGTCTGGTCATCTCACTATGCATTTATGGAGACCCATAACTATGTTGAAAATGATAAATATCATTTTAAATAACTTGTATTTCCCAACAGATGCTGCCAAGAATAAATTCATTCTAGAAATTGTTAAGCTACCATCTTATGCTCTTCCAATTCCAGTGAAACAGGGACGAGTTGGGGACCAGAGCCTGGGAGGGACCTTGAGGAGGGGCTTGCTCACACTCCTCTGTGCTCAGCTGGTGGCCGCAGTCATGTTGCTCAGGACCCTTGTGGCCTTGCCTTCCTAGGCTATGTGTCTGCATGTCTGGAGCATCTTCTCTTCGACCACAAGTACTGGCTCAACTGCGGATTGGTGGAGGACACAGAGGTCCAAGTGTCCATAGATGATAAACACCTGGAGACAATATTCCTGGCCCTCCTGACACAGGAAGGTGAGCAGGGAGTAGGGGTGGGGGTCTTATCTGGATATTTATTTTCAAAGTCCCTGAAATGACCAGGTTACAAAGAAGGCAATAACCATTAAAATGCAGTAATATTTACAAATGAACCCATCTATTATAATATTACTTCAAAATCTCTCTCAGTTTAAAGTTGATATCACATGAGCAGCTTTGCTGGTCAGTCTCGCCAATTCTCTCATGTTGGAACCACTGGGGAGTTTTTATTTTATTTTATTATTTTTAAATTAGTGGCCCAGTGCACAGATTTGTGCACATTGAAAGGAAATTTCCTGTTGTTTCATTTTGGGTTTTAGCAACATCTATTTTAGCTTTAGGTTCAATATTATGATGTTTAAAAACCACTGCTGCTAAGTCACTGCAGCTTGGCAGTAAACCAGATTGGGGGCCAACAGTGTAACCCATGGCCATAGGTGGAGTCCTGTGGCCCCCATGAGGAATCAGGCTCCCTCCTCTCTGGTTCCAGGGT
>JAAGEH010000434.1:17369915-17494896 GCA_011751065.1 Lasiurus cinereus
AGAGAGAGAGAAGAAGAGCATAAATATTTTTAAATACTTTTAGAGAGAGAGAAGAAGGGAGAGGGAGAGAGAGAAACATTGATGTAAGAGCGAACATCCATGGGCTGCCTCCTGCACATCCCCCACTGGGGATTGAGCTCAAATTCAGGTTTGTGCCCTAAAAAGAAATCTAACCAGTGCACAGGATGATGCCCAACCAACTGAGCCACATGGGCCAGGGGAGTTTTTAGAAGATGCCCTTGCCAGGACTCCACCCAGGCCAGTGACATCTCCTGAGGTGGGGGCCCAGGCTTTGGTATAGCTTGAAAGTTGCCCAGGTAATTCCAATGTCCAAGATTGAGCATTACTTTTCTAAATGTATGCTAGAATTTGATTGTAAAATAAAATTGCAAATCTTGCAAAACCTAAAAGGTTTTGTGAAATCAAAGAAAGGGGTGTTGAGGAATTGCTTGAAGCCCCCACCAATCTGTTTGCAAGGAAGGTTTGGATCAAGGCTCCACCTGACCAGTCAATAAGTGATGACATAATAGACACACTGAGAGCCAGATTTGCATAGAATCTTTTGTAAAATGATTCCCTTTATTATTACATTGCATAAATCATATAAGAAGGCAAGAATATCATACTGTGCTACTATGAAACCTACTTGGGGAAATTATATTCATTTGAATCAACATAATTTATTCTATGCTGGTCCTAAGATTTAACCTGAAGTTGTAGTTATAACTGAAATTCTATTAAATATATTTTCATAAGTTTTTGTTTTATTCTTTTTCAAGGCAAAGTCCCAATTAAACCTTAGTCTCATGAATTACTCAGAACTTTCAGTTTCTATTTTTTTATTTAAATATTGTTATTGATTTCTAGATATAGAGGAAGGGAGAGGGAGAGAGAGAAAAAAAAATTGATGTTAGAGGGAAGCATGGACTGGCTGTCTCCTGCACATCCTCTATTGGGGATCAAGCCAGAAACCTGGGCAGATGCCTTGGCTGGGAATTAACCCGGCAACCTTTTGGCACATAGGATGATACCAGCCAACCAAGCCACACCAGCCAGGGCTTCCAGTGTCTGTTTTAAGCGAATTCCTCTTAGTGGCTGGTTTCCTGAGACCAGTTTTCTGGGATCACAAGGATCTCCTGCAGCGCCCTCTCCCCACCTTGACCAACTGTGTGCTTTCTCCCAGAAAGAAAAAAGTGTCTGGGCCGTGGAGAGAAACGTGACGTAGAGTGATAATCCCTTTTCGCTTCCTGCTACTCCTCGGAAGGGCTTTTCTCATTATCTGCAGGCCACTTCTTCTGCAGAGCCATGTGTGCCGTGGCTCAGCCAGCCGAGAAGGAGGGCGAGTGTCTGACACTCAGCGAGAGCGAGCTAATCTCAGTGAAAACAGCTGACGGCGAGTCCGAGTGGGAAGGCATGTCCTTGGTGACGGGTCAGCGGGGCCTGGTGCCGGTGTCAGCCCTGGAACCCCTGCCGCTCCCTTTCCACCAGTGAGTAGCCTCCCGCCCCCTGGGAGAGGGTCCCAGAGCACACCCAGGTCTGTGTGGAACGGAGCAGGCATGCGGGGCTTCTGTGCTGCCAGGGAGGGGACACAATCTAGGTGGCTTTTTCTCTTTTATTTTTTTGTAACAGTCAAGGTTTGTACAATCTGATGGCAGTGGGGACAGCTCTCCATGTCAGATGGGCATTGTACCTAAAGGGTAATATTCTACCTGGTCTCCAATGTGGTATTCCTCAATATGGGCACTGGGGACCATTTGTATCATAATCCCCTGGGGATTTTACTACAAATTTAGACCCCCTCGCCCTCCTCAAACTCTCTTGGGGTTGGGTCCAGGAACCTGCATTTGGTATAAGCTCCCCTTAAGCATAGGGGGTTGTTTTTCACACTAAAATCTGAGAATGCTTGCTGGAGGATACTGTGAACTCAAACATACATTGTGGCAACCAACATTATCCAGCCCCGGGTCCCCTGTGCGGCTCTGGCAGAGAACCTGATGGTAAGAATGGAAAGGGATCCATTGTTAGTTATTTAACTGATACACTAATGGCAGAGCTGGCAAACATGCCAGGCAGCCATGCCTTTGCACAGTGCCGCACACAAAGTAAGTGCTCAATAATGCCTGCCAGCCCTGAGCCAAGTCATAACAATCACACATCGTCACTACCATCACTGTTGTTTTAATGGACTGTTTTGCCCTCTGTTCTGATTTTTTGAAATCCATATTTGCAAACCCTGTGTTTCCATTGGCAGATGGTTCCTGAAGAATTACCCGGGAAGTTGTGGTCTTCCCAGAAAGAGGGATTGGACGGGCTCCTATCAGATTGGTACGGCTGAGTTAAAGAGAGTGTTGTCAGGGAGATAACGTTGCCCTGACTCCTAATTTCATCTTCGGGTTTGGAGTCAGTCGATCTGAATTCCTGTCTCAGCCCAGCTACTGACTGGATTTGGGGAAGCCAGTTACTATCTGTACATGTTTCTCCTCACCTGTAAAATGAGCGGTTTAGGTCCAGGGCTGTAGATGCAGGTGCCTGTAGGAGCGGGCAGAACGCATATGCATGAGGGCCTGGATGAAAGATGGTGGGCAATGATAGGGACCTTAGGGATTTAAAGACGTGGGAGAAAACAGGCTGCTTGTTTTCTTTTAAAAAAAAATTGAATTTATTAGGGTGACATTGGTTAATAAAATTATATAGGGTCCAGGTATAGTGTATTGACCACTCCAAGTCAAGTCTTCTTCCAACATCATTTGTCCCCTCTTTACCTTCTTCTACTTCCCCCACCCTCTTTCCCTTTGGTAATCATTATTGTCTGTGTCCATGTGTCTTTCTTTTTTATCTTTGCTTAATCCCTTCACTCTTTTCATCCAGCCTCAACCCCCTTCCCTCTGACAGCTGTCAGTCTGTACCCATAGTTTATTTTGTTCATTAGATTCCACATATAATTAAGATCATATGGTACTTGTCTTTCTCTGACTGGCTTGTTTCACTAAGCATAATAATCTCCAGATCCACTTATGTTCATTGCAGCGCTATTTACAATGGCCAAGATTTGGGAGCAGCCCAAGTGCTGATCATTAGATGAGTGGATAAAAATGCTGTGGTAAATTTACATAATGGAATACTACTCAGCCATAAAAAAGAAGGGAATCTTACCTTTTGCAGCAGGCTGCCTCTTTTCAATCTCTGGTCAAAAGGTTTTTAATTTCTCCTAGAGTTTTATGAAATTAATCTTGAATTTAGGAAGAGTAAGAATGCCTAGCACTTAATGGGTAACTAGTAAATATATTTTGAATAAATAAATGAAATACATACACACATACATACACATACATTTCAGGCAATCTCTATATGTATGTATGCATATGTCTGTCTGTGTATATAAGTATGTGTCTAGTGGATAATAAACTTTAATGTTTGCTAGATAGCTAAAATATAAATTCCTTTCATCTCCATCCTTAGAGTACCGCCTCCCACACACACCTCCAACACAAAGTATAAATTTGTAAGTTCTAAGCCTGAATAATACTTATGAAAAAAGAAATAGTGGGAATTATGGAACCCAGATATTAAATCTAATCAGCAACAGCCATAAACAAGATCTTTGACTATGTGAGGCCATCTAGCCTTGTCGTTAGTGATGAGCATGGGGCTGTGAGTTCTATTCTGGGTTCCTATTCTGACTCCACAATTTAAAGCCAGTGTGACCTTGGCCAATTCACAGGCCTTCTTTATGCCAAACTGTCTCATTAGTAAGTTTTACCAAAAAACCCCCAAATGGGTAGAAATTTCTGATCTTGAAGACACTATCAATGGAAATTTGGCCAAAAATGTCGGGGGGAAAAATCAGTAGCTTTAGCAGAGAAGCTAAAGCAAATATGGAAACCAAGGCACATAGAAAACCATGCTGTCAGTCAGGGGAGAATCAGTAGAAAGCAGGGTCACCCGCAGTGGAGAGACCCAGCTTCGTCACACATCATGCTCCTGCTTCTCTGTGCCCCCCACTTTCTAAACCATAAAAAGAGGGTTCCGATCATCGCTCTGGGGCTCCTGCGGAGATCTGAGAAAACGGACACAAAAGGGCTTTGTAAATGGACAGTAGATGCTCATAAACACGTCATTACGAGGTCCTCGCTGGGCAATTCATCAAGCTGAGCAATGACCACAGTCTGAAGGGGAGACGTCAAGATCCCTCTGGGCCATCAGCAGGTTTCTGTTCACTGGTGATAGGGACTGACGGTTGTTGAGGGTTGACTGGGTACCTACCAGTCATCGTGACTCTTCCCGATGTTCGTAAGAGACAGGCATTCTTGCTGTTCCCGTTTTACAGTTTGAGGGGCTGAGGGTCACAGGGGCCAAAAGAGCTGGGAGGAAAGGAGGAGATCCTATAGTGGTTCCCACTCTGGTCTGTGGAGTCGTGCCGACCACGATAAAGTGTTCACACGATGCTGGCAAACAGGCTGTGGACAGTACAGTGAGCTTTGCAGTTTCCCACAAGCGAACTTTACTCAGAGTTAAGGTATATCCAGATTCTGAGATTATTTTGCCTCCCTGTGTTCAAACATCTTTTCTTTATAAAGTGATGGCGAAAGCGCTTGGCTGTTCCTTTTATTGAATGTCCTAGTTTGGCAAAATGAAAAGCCAACGGCCCTGTGTCATTCCTGTGAATTTCTTCTTTTTTGGGAGGGGGAGGGGTAGGGACTGGTCCTTGAAATTCTAAAGTATGGGACTCCCTCCCTTCATATTGCATTGAAAGCTTGTGGAAGGCTTGGCTGTGTCTGCCTCACGGAGCTGAACTGTGTGCTCTTTCCCCGCAGGCAGAGGAAAATGCAAGGCCTGGAAGGATTACGAGAGGGAAGAAAAGGATGAACTGAATCTCCGCCAGGGAGAAAGCATCGAGATCGTGGGCTTTGTCATACCTGGGCTTCGGTGGTTCATTGGGAAGTCGGCGTGCTCCGGAGAGGTGGGCTTTGTCCCCACCAGGAACATAGATCCCGACTCTTTCTCCTCAATGTGAGTGTGACCAAGAGACCCCTGCTTCGCCTTAGAGCCGGGCCACCTTCCTCAGGAGCCCTCATCCTGAGCAGTTCCCTGGAAACACGCAGCCAGAGGAGCACACTGACAGGCAGGGCGACACAGGAGTGACAGGGAGGAGAGGGTGACTGATGAGGGAGAGTCATTTCAGGACCTTTCAACAGCTGGTCCCGGGCTTCCCTCTGTGCAAGGAGAAAGGCCTGCTGCGGGGCCCCAGGGTGCAGCATTGGTCCTTGTGTTCAGCCATGCATCCCATCTAATCGTGGGGCCCCATCAAGAGACATGCACTCCCAGGACCTATAGCTTACACTGTCTGTGGGGAGTCCCTCCCGTGTAGGCCTGCCTGCTGACAGCTTCATGTGTGACATTGGTGTGGGCCCGGACTGTGGAGTGCATCTTTTACTCCTTCCTGCCTTCAGTCCACAGGGCTGGGCTGGGTGTAGCTGGTCCCCTGTTCTCCCACTGTCTGCCCAGGCTCTCTGGGGCAGCTTCCTGTACAGGGACAAGAAACGGCAGGAAGCCTGGGCCCAGGAAGTGAGAGGGAACACAGAGTTGGCTGCTAACAGAGACTGCACACCAAGAAAGCATGGGCCATGTCTCAGCTCTGAACACTCAGACTGGGTCCCCTTCTCTTGTGGGAGAGAGCCCTGGAGTAGATCCAGGGCAGAGCTCTCTCAAAGCCCTGCCTTTTGTGGGGAGAGGAGACAGAAGGTCATTTTCCCTGCGCAGAAATGAGGGATCCCAAGGAGCTCTAAACCAGACAGATCACTCACTGAGCTGCTGGAGGGGGTGGAGTGCTGTGGGCGTCTGCAAGGAGGGAAGGGTAGCAAGCGGACTGCCATGGACAAGGTGACATTTGAGTTCAGTTCTGCACGATGTAAGACATTTTCAGCAAAGGTACACGGGGAGAGGAGGTGACAGGTGGGAAAGTGAGGGGATGTTAGGGAATGACTCCTGTCCTGGGGGAGGCATGTTACCAGGAGGGCACTGGTGCAGCCGAGGTTTAACGGGCCATGAGGGGAAGGCTAGACATGCTGGGCCAGCCTGTCTCTCGCCTGGCAGGGAGTGGGGAGCCGCTGAGAATGTCCCAGCATGGTGACGTGATGCGACTGGAACTTCTCTCTAGGAAGCTGATCTTGGCTTTGAGTGAGGCATGCGTGGGTGAAGGACCTATAGCAGGTGACCAGGGAGGAGGCAGAGGCTGGTAGCACTTGGGAAGAGGTGGGGGTGTAGAGAGGAGAGGGCACTGCTGAGGACCAACTGTGTCCGACCCTGCAAGGTTCTATCTCATTGGTCTGGGTGGAGCCTGGGCAGCTTTGGCTATGAAAGTGCTCCAGATGGGGCCAGTGCGCGGCCACGGTGAGACCATTGGGCAAACCACCCTCATTTTACGGTGGGGGAATGGAAGGCCCAGGGTGACAGGGCTGGACTCAGGGCCCCTGTGACCCCCGAATCCTGGCATTAAATCCAATGAGTGTTTCCACCGAGATCCTTTACAGAGCAGAGGAAAGTAGCAAAGGAGGCGGGGGAGCCTGCTGAGAGGGAAGGACCAGCCACAGGGGAGGGTGTGTCTGTGATGCTTAACACTATCAAAGGCCTTTGGGATTGGTCACTAGCAAGTCACTGGTCGTTGTGAGGTCACTGGTCATGGGAGACAGCAATTAAGACTTTCACAGCCAAACCATTAGAAAGGCATTCAGGGCCTGTCTCTATACACTGACCCGCTGTGACTGTGGGGTGTGGATTTGTCTCTCTACACCTCAGTTCTGTCATCTATAAACTGCTTACAGTGATCATATTTTTTCATAGGATTGGCATGAGTTGAAATGAGTTCATACATGTCAGGTACTTAGGGTGGCGCCTGACACTGTGTGTGTGTGTGTGTGTGTGTGTGTGTGTGTGTGGTGAATGTGTTAGCGCTTATTATTGCTGTGACTGCTGTGGGTGGTAACCTTTGAGAGACAGTTTTAATAGGAGATCATGGGTAGATGTCATATTTGATAAATTATATTTGGACTTCTCCTCATACCTTGTCCCAAATGACAATGACACAGTGCCACGAAATGAATGTTTCCCATTTTAGCTGCTCAGTTGGCAGGGATACACTCTCACCCTGGAGAACATCAGCCCCTGTACCGCAGTGGTGGCGTCAGACCTTCTCCTTATTTCCACAGTGTCCTCTGTTGTCCTGCACCTGTCACCTGTGAGACCCAGTGCTGCAGAGACTGCCCACGTGGTAGGGAAAGGGAGAGTGAGCCAGGAGACAGGGAGGGGTGCAGGGAGGGGAGGAGAGGAGAGGGGGACTGTTCGTTGCATCCCCACAAGGCACTCTCTAGATGGCAGATCTCCCTGAAGCAGCAGTCAGGGAGACCCCACAAATGTCCTGGACACAGCAGCATCCAGGGGGTGGGAGTCCTGGGAATCATCCCTGTGGCTGTGCTGGTGGTTGGCCACTGGGTGGCACTCTTAGCCCATGTTTGTTTGGTATCGGGTTTCTGAAGATGGTCCAGCATTTGCTGAAGTCTCCATCCTCTTCCTACCAGTTCCCTCCCTGTCTGGTATACTACTCCTTAAAGTGTATGTATGTATGTATGTATATATGTATGTGTTAATTAGTTAACTTATCAAGCAAAGCTGTTTTTCTGAGTCAGATTTGCTGTCTCTCTCATGTGGGGAAGGGATTGTGCTTGTCCACAGGAGTAAATATGTGCGTTTCCTTTTTTTTAGAGCACAGATTTCAATACCAGCTCCCAGATTTCACAGCAAAAGCAGCTGGAAGACAAGCTCTTATGACTGGCAGGCATTCTATTCCATCTTTGCATTTGGCCAGAGTGGCTTCGGGGATCTCAAAGCTTTTGAGAATGACAGAACTCCACATCCTTCCTTTAAAAAATAATGCGATTTTGTTTTTAAGTCAACCTCTGTGTGTTTGTGTATGTGTGTGTGTTTTAAAGAAACCTTGTTTTGGGAGCTAACAGAAGACTCATTTTCCCTTCCCATTCTCATCCTCTGATCAGATCCCCAACCCAGAGGCAAACTCTATTTAAAGGTGATACGTATATTTCCAGTCATTCCTTAGTCTGAGACATTTTAAAAATAGGTATTTGTTCATAAGCATTCTATGGTTTTGTGTAATTAAAAGTTTATATAATTTTTTCCCCTGTAACTGGCCTTTTTCTCAAATGACTTTGTAAATTTAGGATTTATTCCCATTGTAATAGATATAGTTCATTTTAATAATATTACTTAAAGGAAATTTATATACTTAAATGCCTAAATTTAAAAATAGCCCTAACCGGTTTGGCTCAGTGGATAGAGTGTTGGCATGTGAACTCAAAGGTCCCAGGCTCGATTCCAGTCAAGGGCATGTACTTTGGTTGTGGGCACATCTCCAGTAGGAGGTGTGCAAGAGGCAGCTTTTGGATGTTTCTCTCTCACCAATGTTTCTAACTCTCTATCCCTCTCCCTTCCTTTCTGTAAGAGATCAATAAAACATTTAAAAAAAAAAATAAATACATTTAAATAAAGATTGTCTGGCCAGTGTGGCTCAGTGGTTGAGCATCAACCTATGAACCAAGAGATCCCCGGTTCAAATCCTAGTCAGGGCACATGCCTGTTTGTGGGCTCAATCCCTAATAGGGATATGCAGGAGGTAGATGATTGATGTTTCTCATTGATGTTTCTACCTCTCTATCTCTTGCTCAAAAAAAAAAAATCAATAAAAACTTCTATAACCCCCCTCCATGCTGGAAACCACTCTCAGAGTTTGCCTATCTTCTTGGACTCTCCAAATACCTGGGCCTCAGGATGTAAGCAGATTAACTGTGAGGCAGTGGACCCTGAGACAGGAGCCCTCAACTTCAGTCTCAGCTTTCCCACTTTCTAGTTGTGTTCTTTTGAACCTTTCTTCATCTTCATCTCCAAATATGGATAAAAGTATCTACATCACAGGGCCATTACAAAGGGTAAATGAAATAGTACATTCATGAACGCTTTGTAAAATTTAAAAGTTCTACTGTATTTGGGATTGTATAATTTTTTTTAAATCTCAAACTAGAGCCTGGTGTATGACAATTCATACACTGGAGGTGGGGGATTTCTCAGCCTGGCCTGCCCCCTCTCAGAGTCTGGGAGCCCTCATCATACCTCTGCTGCTGCCATTGCCAGCAGCACAAGCTTTGGCCAGTCCTGGTTATCTGACTGAGCCTCACGTGGCCCTGAGCGGCTAGGCAGCCGCCATCCAAGGCTTGCCTGTGCCTTGGGCTGGCCCTTGGCGGTTGAGCAGCTGAGGGGACTTGGCGCTGCCATCTTGTGGCTATGAGCACCACCATCTTTGAGGGCGTGGCAGTCAATTAGTATATTCCCTCCTATTGGCTATGGGTGCCGCCATCTTTGTGAGGGCGTAATGGTCAATTAGCATATCCCCTCTTTATTAGATACGATAGGTTTAGACATAGGTTTCCTTCAGATGCTCTTTTATGAATGGGCACTCTCACAGAGAATTAGAAGCCAGGCCAGAGAGATGGGGTATCAGCATGGGAAGAACCCTGGGCCAGATGTCAGGACACAGATTGAGTACCATTTCTGCCCTTACTTAGTGGTGTGGCCTGGAGCAGTTCATGTTAGCTGCTAGTTTCCTCATCACTGACTTTCAGACTGCATTTATCTGAGACAGGGGGACAAAGTGTAAGTGCCTCCTAGGGCAGATGTATATATTAAATGACATAACAGTGTCTGATTGATAATAAGCAACCCAAAATTATTAGCTGTTATTAACTCTTAGGATTCCAAGTTATTTCTGTTTAAAATTGGATTCTGAGGTTAAAAAAAACAACTTTTAGTAAAACAGCAATTGTTCAGATAGATACTGGATTGAACACTTTCTAAGGTACTTCTAGTTTTCAAATTCTTTGAGTCTAGACAAATCTCTAGTAAGCAAGTTTGTTTTAACATCTTATAAGACAGGGTGGATATAAAGATCCTTACAATTTATAATTATTTCTTTCAGCCCCCGGTCCTTTTTCTACCCACTTCTACTTCTTAGCTTTTTATTTCTCTCTTTATGCTACATGACGCTGTTGTTCTGTGCCATGGAATCTGATGTTGGCAGTTGGGAAAGGTCCCTTCTGACCATAGCTATGCTTTCTTCATTATCCCTCTAAATTGTGTCACCCGTCCCTAGCGTTTTCTTGCAGTAACCTAGCAAAGAAACTTCTTTTAAGGGTTCCTTTCCAACCTTTACAATTAGGGAAACCAATTCCCGTTTCTCCCATTAAAAATAGGCACCACATGGTCTTGAAGAAAGGGAAGAGGTTGAGAGAAAGGCTTTGTTTTTCTTGGGAGATGGAGTTCTAACAGCTTTCTGCTTGGACATAAATTAATGCACTAATGCACTGTACACCAGTGAGGCAGAGTCTGATTTTAGCTGTGGCACATGGGTGATGGCTTCTCTATGTCCTTCACTACATCCTCACAGAGAGGGAGAAGGGGTCATGCCTGGAACCTCTCACTGATCTGTGTCCATGTCTTTTGTCTCAATACAGGAGCAAGAACTCCGCCTTTTTCAGTGATGAAGAGAGATGCTCTCTGGGAGTCCTGGGAAGTGATGAGAAAGCTGAGAGCACCAGCTTCCTTCACACACTTGCTCAAACTGACATAACATCTGTCTACCGGCTTAGTGAGTGTTTGCTCTTCCAACCCCTGAGAAAGCCCAGGCTCCTCAAGATTAAGAGAGTGTTTCTAAGCAGGAATAGAGTATCTTTAAATTCCAATCCCACCCAGGAATTTGGGGCTGTGGTTACTATTCAGTTGATGACCTGGATACTAGCTGATTAGCAGTACTTTCACTTGAGATTTCAGGCAGTTCTGTATTTAGTGGCACTTGTTGCCTAGAAACTGTGAGACATGTTGACATCAACACAACTATCACTTGGGAGGTCAGCCATATTGAGCCTTCCATTCTAATCCTGGAGAAGAAAAACTTCCCAAGTTGTGGCTGTGGTTCCTCCTTTCAGGGCTGAACCAAGTCTAGTTCCCCAATGATAAAGGTGAGGGCATAGAATGTTATAACTGGAAGGACCCTAAAAACCATGATTTATTCTCCAATTTCACAGATTGGGAAACTGAGGCCCAAGTGAATTAGTACCTGAGCCAGAAAAGAACTGCCTTCACCCATTTTCTAGTCAACACAATCCCTACTTTCACACGGACCCCAACACAAATGACATTGAACTCTTGGGTATGTTAGACTTGGGTGGGTGCGGGTCTTGGTGCCTAACACAGTTTTCAGCAGTGTCAGGGTGATTGACAGGGTGAATGAATGACACGCCCTTCCCTTCTTTTGGAGAGGGCCTGTTGCTCTGTGTCAGAAAGTACATTTCCCACTGACAGTGGTTTGAGAAAGGACTCTTGTTTTTCCCATCTCTTCAGAGATGGTGATGTTGGGTCCACTCCCATGTGGCAAGATTAGTTGGGGCATGTTTCATGGGTACAGCCAGAGATTCTGCAGGAGGGACCCTAGAGTCAGCCTCTGGAGCAGAGGTGGGAGGTGGAGTCTTTCTCCAGCACAGGGAGGAGCATCTGGCTCTAAATCAGCTCCAGCCCCGCCATCACGTTGTCCACCAAGCTGTCAGGAATCTGAAATTGTGGGTGCTGCCTAGTAGGTGGGGGCTGAGATCTGAAAATTAAGGACTACTTGGGGTGTGTCTTGGGACAGAGTGGCCACAGACTTGGAGCTAAGGTATCTGCCAACCATTGACCCTGTGGTTGGGAGAGATCCAGGAGCAGGTTCCAGGCAACCCATTGCCTTTTATCTAAAGACCAGGAGTGCAGCTCAGCTGGATGCAGAGCTGAGCCTTGTGGTTGTGCCAGCTGCCCCTGGCATCAAAGTAGCCAGCAGAGGGAACATCCTTTTGGTAAATTCCAGCTCCGCTAAGGCCTATGCCCAGGGAAGAAGTGCTTCCTGAAATTCTTCCTCTAGAGCAGCTGTTCTCAACCTGTGGGTCGCAGCCCCTTTGGGGGTCGCACGACCCTTTCACAGGGGTCGCCTAAGACTATTAGAAAACACCTATTTCTCATGGTCTTAGGAACCAACACACCGCTCCTCGGTGTACCGAAATGTAGCAATGTAGTTTACTGTTGTCGTATTAAGACTGTTACCCATGCTACACTACGATTCAAGACAAAATTTCATTTATTTGTAATTAGAAATAAATATTTCACAATATATAATTACATATTGTTTTTGTGATTAATCACTATGCTTTAATCATGTTCAATTTGTAACAATGAAAATACATCCTGCCTATCAGATATTTACATTACAGTTCATAACAGTAGCAAAATGACAGTTATGAAGTAGCAACGGAAATAATTTTATGGTTGGGGGGTCACCACCACATGAGAAGCTGTCTTAAAGGGTCGCGGCATTAGGAAGGTTGAGAACCACTGCTCTAGAGGAGCATCTTTTGGAGGCTCATGCACTGTTTGTGCTCTCCGTGGTCCTGACCTGGAGAGAAATGGCTGTGTCCTCCACTTCACTGAGGTCCGGGCACATGAACACCTAGCTGTCCCGTGTTTGCCTACGGGGCCTCCGCCCCCTGGGGGTTGCAGATCTTAAGTATGTGCAATGACACTCAGAGAAAGCCATCCCGGAGAATAGGAGTCTGAGGTTTGACTTGGTGAGGGGCCTGATGTCCTCAAGTTCACTGGAGAGCCTGACGCGGGCTGCTGCTTCTCTGCCAGGAAGAGGCAGAATCTTCCTCGAGCAGCCCTGTCTGTGGAGTGCAACTGGCCTTTGCCATCACAGATCCCTAGCAGCTGTTGTAGCCAAGAGGGTTCGCTTCTTTGCTGCCACACTCACAAGGTCTTCTTACTTTTCACCTAGTCTTGTTTCACTTTTGTGACATTAAGTGGTGGCACCATAAGGCACTCTGTTCTCAGTGTCTCTACTTTCCTCTCTGACTGTGCTTTCTCAGTCTCCTTCTGCCAACTTTTCTTCTGCCAGATCTATTACATTCTCTGTCTAGAGCAGTGGTCGGCAAATTGTGGCTCGTGAGCCACATGCAGCTCTTTGGCCCCTTGAGTGTGGCTCTTCCACAAAATACCACATGCGGGCAGGCACGTAGAGTGCAACTGAAACTTTGTGGCCCATGCACAGAAGTCGGTTTTCGGCTCTCAAAAGAAATTTCAATCGTTGTACTGTTGATATTTGGCTCTGTTGACTAATGAGTTTGCCAGGCACTGGTCTAGAGCTCCTCCATGTACTGCAAACTCAGTGTCTAAAACAGAGCCGAAGACTGTCCTTTCATCTATCTACCCCCTCCCCCGAAACCTCCAGTTACTTCAGAGAACAAAACCGCCACCCTCCGATGCACCGTTGCTTTCTTTTCTTCATTAGTCACATTCAGTCACTAACACACCGTACACACTAACTCAGTGTCTGTTGAGTGGCCGGATGATGAGTGAAAGAGGAAGAAAGAAGGAGGAGGGATCTGGGACACCCAGTAATAGGAGGCGATGCCACGTGCCGCAAAGTGAACTGCACTTGGGGTCTGTTCATGGCTCTGTCGTAAAACTGCTGAGAGATTTGGGGCTTCAGAGTTCATCATCCCCCACACTCACACTTCTGGGCATAGAGCTGATGTTTTCAGCTTTTCTTCTCTGGCTCTGGCTCTCATTTCCAACTCAGTTCCCAGCTGTAAAGATAGTGGGTTAAGTAAGATAATATTAAGATTTTAGCAACTCTAAATTGACGGTGAAGGAGATAATTCTGCCCAGTTCTTTGAAGATGCTGATGGTCTGAAGCTCAAAGACGAAGTCCCCTAAGGGGGACTGGTCTAGGGTACACCTGCAGGCACAGGCGTGGTGGCCATGAGGATCTAACCCCGGTCTGTCCTTTATTTCTATCCAGGTGGATTTGAGTCCATCCAGAATCTTCCAAACGATCTGAGTGGTGAGTAGAGATCATGCTGTCCCTGACCGCCGGTCCCTCGGGACACCACCCTGTCCTCTTGCCAAGCATCGGTCACTGGAGTTGCAGGGGCTCAGGGTTATTCAACTCTGCTGTCCTTACAGCATCCCAGCCCGGCAGCTTCCAGGAGGCCCGGCCTGGCGGAGCCGGGGAGGAGCATCAGGCCTCGGGCTCCGGACGGTCCAGCGGCTCCGAGGACTGCAGCCTGGAGGAGCTCCTCTCCGCCGCCTCCGACAGCTACCACCTGCCGGAGCCAGACGACCTGGATGACCCGGAGCTGCTCATGGACCTGAACTCCGGTCAGGAGGAGGAGGAGGCCGAGACCTTCGCCCCCATCTTGGCTTTCCTGGATCACCAGGGTTACGCCGAGCACTTGAAGAGCCTCTATGATTTCTCCTTCTCTTTCCTCACGTCTTCCTTTTACAGCTTCTCCGAGGAGGACGAGCTGGTGGTCTACCTGGAGGCCTCCAGGAAGTGGGCCAAGCGGAGCCACATGACCTGGGCCCATGCCCGGCTCTGCTTCCTCCTGGGCCGCCTGAGCGTCAGGAAGGTCAAGCTCTCCCAGGCCAGGGTGTACTTCGAGGAGGCCATCCACATTCTCAATGGGGCGTTTGAGGACCTGTCCCTGGTGGCCGCCCTGTACATCAACTTGGCTGCCATCTACCTGCGGCAGAGGCTAAGGCACAAAGGCTCAGCCCTGCTGGAAAAGGCAGGGGCCCTGCTGGCCTGCCTGCCTGACCGGGAGTCCAGTGCCAAGAACGAGCTCGATGTGGTGGCCTTCGTGCTGCGCCAGGGCATTGCGTCGGGCAGCTGCCCCCTGGAGGCCAGGGCCTGCTTCCTGGCCATCCGATTGCTCCTAAGCCTCGGCCGGCATGAGGAGGTCCTGCCCTTCGCGGAACGGCTGCAGCTGCTCTCGGGACACCCTCCCGCCTCGGATGCTGTGGCCACCATCCTGAGTTTTCTGTACGATAAGAAATACCTTCCGCACCTCGCAGTGGCCTCTGTCCGGCAACGTGGTCCCCAGAGTGCGCAAGGGATGTCCCTTCCGATTTGGCAGGTCCACCTGGCCCTCCAGAATGCCAGCAAGCTCCTCCGCGTTCCCTCCACAAGCTGGAATGAAGTTTCCTCCCTGGCCTGTCCGGCGCTCAGGCAGGCGCTGGCCGCCTGTGAGGAGCAGGCAGATTGGCACACCCAGAGGGTCCTGTGTCTCGTCCTGTCCAGAGTGTACCTCCAACACAGGTCTCCTGATGGTGCCATCTACTACCTGAGCCAAGCCTTGGTGCTAGGGCAGCTGCTGGGTGAGCAGGAAGCCTTCGAGTCCTCCCTCTGCCTGGCCTGGGCGTATCTCTTAGCCAGCCAGGCGAAGAAGGCTTTGGACATCCTCTACCCACTCCTCCACTCCCTGAAGGAGACAGAGAATGTTATCCAAAAGGGGGTGGTTCATAACCTTCTGGGACTTGCACTTCAAGGTGAAGGCCGGGTGCACAGGGCAGCCAAGAGCTATCTCCGGGCCTTGACCGGGGCCCAGGAGGTGGGGGATGTGCGTAACCAGGCAGTGACTTTGGCCAACCTGGGCCACCTGTCCCTTAAGTCCTGGGCCCAGCAGCCAGCCAGAGACTATCTCCTGCAGGCCGCCCGACTCTATTGTCAACTCCAGGCCGGTGTGGAGACAGACATGGAATTAGTACAGGTGCTTCTCTGGTTGGCCCAAGTCCTGGTGTGTGGAAGCCAGCTGGCCAGTGGGCGCCTCTGTTTTGAAATGGCCTTGCTGTTTGGCTTAAGGCATCAGCACCTAAAGAGTGAGTATGTCCCCTGCTGCCGGGCAGCTGCCGAGAAAAGTGTTAGAGAGCACGTTTTGCCCTTTTCCTGTCTCACGTCGTCTCATTCATGTCCCTGCTTTATGTTCAGGTCAGCTTCAGGTCACCAAATCCCTCTGCCATTTCTACAGCTCTGTGTCCCCCAACCCCGAGGCATGCATCACCTACCACGAGCACTGGCTGGCCCTGGCTCAGCAACTCAGGGACCAGGAGATGGAGGGGCAGCTGCTGGAGTCCCTCGGGCAGCTGTATCGGAACCTGAACACTGCCAGGTGAGTCTGGGCTTAGGGAAAAGTCCTAGAAGCATCCTTTTTCCTTAAGGAGGAACACTATTCTTCCCTGCAGGGTGTCAAGTCCAATGCGCATGGTATGTTTATAGCATCAAGGAGAGGAGCCTGGGCTTTGCAGCTTCAGAGCAAGCCCAGTATCATCATCACTTACTAGCTCTGTGGCTTTGGACCAGTGATTTCCTTTCTCCAAGCTTCAGCTTCTGCTCAGTCAAAGAGGGATAATGATGGCATCCATGCTATCGTATTTTTGTGAGGACTGCACATGGACCACTTGGAACAGTGCTTGGTACATAGAGAGGGCTCAGGAATGTTGCCTCGGTTACAGTTACTTGTGTTTCCATAACAACCCATCACCTGCCCATGGCTGAGGATGCCTACTGCAGAGAGGTGGCTGTTAGGAACCCTCAGGTCTCCCTCGCCTGAAGACAGCTGGTACTAGAGAGAGGACACAAAGTAAATATACTCACTGAAAGTGGGTATAATTTTTCAAGGTAAAGAAAGTTGTTTGCGCCCTTCCCTTTAAAATTAAACTGGCAGTTATAAAACTAATTTTATTTTCACTTTTTAGTTCAAAGTACTTGGGCTATAACTGCAACTATGCACTAAGTTTGAAATAAACAACAAAAGAAATGTTGATTGTAGCTTAATTGTGTTGACAAAATTGTGTAATAGTATGATGAAACATCCTTTGTTTTGTGGGTTGTTTTTTTTTTTCAGCAATCTCTTAAAAAGCTTTATTTTTGCAAAAATATACCAAAACCTATTTTACCCCAAGGCTTCTTTTAACCCTTTGGTATTTAAAGCATTTTCAAGGCATCTGCCCCCTCCTGCTGTCTCTTCGTTGGTCTAATCTGCTTCATCTTCATTTGTCAGGGCCTGTGGCCTGCAGCTCTGCTCTCTAACAAGCCTTTAATTCACTCTATTAAATTCTACATGGTTTGCAAGATACTCAATTGCATTCTGCAACAGATTAGCCTTGTAGGATTGAATTCATAATTATGAGTGACTTCTAAAATAGAGCAGAGATAATTGCTAGTGTTGCACAGAGAGAGGTGGCTGAGGAGAAGCTAATTAAATTATAATTTTGCTTTTCTGGGCTACATGGTAGGTAATCTGGTAACCTTAGGCATTTGGATAATCAGATCATAAATAATAAGATAAGGATCTCTCTCTCTCTTTTTCTCTCTCTCCTTATCCTCTCTCTCTGCCATCATTCTGTCTTCCTCTCCTTCACCCTTTCTCTCTCTTGTAAGAATCAGGAGTCCTGTAATCTCCCTTTATCTATGCCTTCAATCCTCAGGAGTTTTTTTTTTTTTTAATCTTTGTAGCCTGTGAGGGGACAGGAGACCTGGCCCCAGTGCTGTCCTTGCTTCCATTCCAGGAGACCCTAGAGCTTGGATGATTCAGGAACAGATCAAGAAGTCAGGCTTGAATTAACCTTCGAGACAAAACAGTCATGTTCATGGTGTGGCCTCATAGGAATGGGCTTCAGGAAAATTGGATTTTATGGGACTGGAGCAGGAGCGGCAAGATATATGTCAAGTTTATTGCCACCTCTCGCTGTGTACAAGTTCAGTGTAAAATCAGTCACTGCTCCCAGCCATCACCTCCTACCCCATTGCCATCCTTTGCCCACCAGCCTCCCTCCACTGCCAGTTGTCAGAAACCACTGTGATCTTAGGGGGAGGCTAGAGAGAAAGCCCGGGATGCTGTCAGCACAGATGGAAGAGGCCTTATTTAAGCCAGTGTGAAGGGTCACAGTACTTCTTAGGTGGTGGGGTGACAGAGAGGAGGTGAGAAGTGGGGCTGCAGTTGGTCCGAGAAGCGACTGGAGGAAGACGGAAGCCAGGGCTGGGAGTCAGGAAGCAATCCTTCCAGGAGCTAATAACGTGTCCTTGACCAGGTCATTTCTCCTCTTGGCTGCCCCATGGATGAGGTTAGATTGAATGTAAAGTCTAGGACCAGCCAGCTGTGCTATTCTGACCCTGGCAATAGCCCTTCCAGTACCAGAATTCCTGCTGCCTCTAAAGCATCTTGAGTTCTGGGGACATATTCTTAAGGTTGTGGGCTTTCTTAGAGGATCTTTTAGATCAGAGACCTAAGCTTTTGGGATTTTGAAAACTCTGTAGTAGGTTCAGAAAACTCTTGTTGGCAATCAATTGACTACAGACATAAGTGTTTATTTCTGAACTCTCAGTTCTGTTCTATTTTTTTATTTAATAAATATTTATTGTTCAGATTATTACAGTTGTTCCTCTTTTTTCCCCTCCACCCGGTTCCACCTCTTCCTCTGCCCTTACCTTCCCCCCATTGTCCTCATCCATAGGTGTATGATTTTTGTCCAGTCTCTCCCTGCTCCCCTTTCACCCCTTTTCCCTCTGCGAATTGCCACTCCACTCCCTTTCTATGCCCCTGATCCTATTATATTCACCAGTTTATTCTATTATATTCATCAGTTCATCAGATTTTTAATTCACTTAATTTTTAAATTCACTTGTTGGTAGATATGTATTTGTTGTTCATAATTTTTATCTTTACTTTTTTCTTCTTCCTCTTCTTAAAGAGGACCTTTCATCATTTCATATAATACTGGTTTGGTGTTGATGAACTCCTTTACTTTTTTCTTATCTGTGAAGCTCTTTATCTGCCCTTCAATTCTGAATGATAGCTTTGCTGGGCAGAGTAATCTTGGTTGTAGGTTCTTGCTATTCATCACTTTGAATATTTCTTGCCACTCCCATCTGGCCTGCATAGTTTCTGTTGAGAAATCAGCTGGAAATCATATGGGTGCTCCCTTGTAGGTAATTAACTGTTTTTCTCTTGTTGCTTTTAATATTCTCTCTTTGTCTTTTGCTCTTGGTATTTTGATTATGAGGTGTCTTGGTGTGGTCCTCTTTGGATTCCTTTTGTTAGGGTTCTTTGCACTTCCTGGACTTGTAAGTCTATTTCTTTCACCAAATGTGGGAAGTTTTTGGTCATTATTTCTTCAAATAGGTTTTCAGTATCTTGCTCTCTCTCTTCTTCTAGCATCCCATAATTCTGATGTTGGTATGCTTGAAGTTGTTCCAGAGGCTTTTACACTATCTTCACATTTTGGAATCTTTTTTCTTTTCCAATTGAGTGTTTTCTGCTTCTTTGTATTTCAAATCTTTGACTTGATTCTTGTGATCCTCTAGTCTGCTGTTAGGTTTCTGTATAATATTTTTTATTTCAGTCAGGGTATGTTTAATTTCTAGTTGGTCCTTTTTCATCTCCCCTTGGGTCTTGCTAAATTTATCCATCTTTTCTAGGAAATTCTTGAAAACCTATAACCGTGGTTTTGAACTCTATATCCAGTCATTTATTTTCCTCCATTTCTTTCGTTTGTGATCTGTCCCTTTGTCTCTGCATTTTTGCTGCTTCCCTGAGTTGGTAGAGTAGCTTTGTGTGCTAGGTGTCCTATATGGCCCAGTAGCTTTGCCTCCCCAGTTACCTGAGGTGGACTCTTTTGTTATACTCCTTTGTGGACTGTGTGTACAACCTTATTGTAGTTAAGGCTTGATTGTTGTTGGTATCACTGAGGGGAATTGACCTCCAAGCCAATTGGTTGTGAGGAACAACTGTGCGGGAGAACTTCTGTGCTGGAGTCAGCCTTATGATACAAGACTTGCAAGATTGCAAAAGCCCCTATGTTCAGCTTGGATGGGACGGAGTCTCAGGGCTGAGCAGAGAGCCTTGGCTTCCCATCAGCCCTGCCTACGCAGCCCCTGGGTCTCAGTGTCCCTTGGTAATCACTGCAGCCCTCTCTGTGCGCACCACTTGCGTGCCTCCAGACTTCTGCCTTTCTGGCTCCCCTGAGTTTCTGTGTGCTCTGGGGACCTGTATGAGTCTGGGTTCCCAGGGTGAGACCTGAAAACTGGGGTTCAGTGCAGTTGGAAGTGGAGTTCAGCTCAGTTGGGAGGTTCTGTCTTCCTCCCGCTAGAGAAAGCCAGTGGAACCATCAGCAGTCAGCCCTCTGTGTATCGCACTCACACTCATGCACCTCCAGACCTCTGCCTTTCGCAACTCCCCTAAGTTTCAGTGCACTCTTCCCTTTTCACAACAGTCCAGATTCCCCCCATATGAGTCTCACCCAGAACTGGGGTTCAGTGCAGTTGGGAGTTTCCATCTCCCTTCTGCTAGAGGAAGCCAGCCAGGCAATCCTCCACCTGTCCTTTCTATGTGCGTGTCTCAGTACCTCAGCTTTTTGTAGCTCCTCTGAGTCTCTGTGAGCCCCTCTCTTTCCTTCTACTTGTAGAATTTCCACTCAGCTAGCTTTCCTGTGGTTCTGGATGATGTCCGTTCTTTTAGCTGTAATTTTGAAATTGTTGTGCGAGGCACCAGTTTAGGTGTTCACCTATGCGCCATCTTGGTTTCTCTCTCAGTTCTATTCTATTGATCAATATGTCTAGCCTATGCCACACTATACCATTGTGTTTATTGTAGGTTTGTGGGAACTTTTAAGTTGGAAAGTGAGTCCACCAAACATGTTTTTCAAGATTGTTTTGGCTATTTGGGTCCCTTGCCTTTCCATATGAAATTTAGTGTCTTTTCAGTTTTTGCAAAGAAGCCAGCTGAGATTTTGATAGGGAGAATATTGCATCTGTAGAACAATTTGGGTGGTATTGCCATCTTAGCAACATCCTATCTTCAACTTTATGAACATTGATTTCTTTCCATTTACTTAGATCTCCTTTAATCCTTTTCTAGTGTGTTGTAGTTTCTAGAATATACACCTTTCACTTCTTTTGTTAAATTGTATTCTGAAGTAGTTTTTGATGCTGCTATAAATGCAGTTGTCTTAATTTCACTTTCAGATTGTTCATTGTTGTTTATAGAAATACAGATTTTTGCATGTTAATATTGTATCCTACAACTGTTTATTAGTTCTAATAGTGTGTGTGTTCCTTATAATTTTCTATATATAAGATCATTTCACATACATATATAGCTTTACTTCTTCCTTTGCTATCAAAGTGTCTTTTATTTTATTTTTTGTGTTATCACCTTAGAATCTTCAGTACAATGTTTTATAAAGGTGGTGAGAGTAGAAATTCTTGTTGTGCACCTGGTATTAAGAAGAAAGCTTTCAGATTTTCATCATTAAGTATAAAATTAACTATGAATGTTTTGTAAATTCTCTTTACTAGGTTGAGGAATTTCCATTCTATGCTTAGTACTTTGAATAGAACAATAATTTTTATTATTAAAGAGTGTTAATTTTATTCAAATGCTTTTAACGCACCTATTGAACTTATCATGTGGGTTTTTATTTTATTCTAGTAATAAAGGTATTGAGTTGATTAATTTTACTATGTGGAACTGATCTTGCCTTCCTGGGATAAATCCCACTTGGTCATGGAGTATAATCCTCTTTATATGCTGTTGGATTCAATTTCCTACTATCGATGGAATATTTTTACATCTATATTCATAAGAGATATTGATCTGTATTTTTTCTTGTGATAATGTCATTGTCTATTAGGGTAACACTGGCCTCAAAGTGTGCTGGGAAATGTTTCATCCACTTCTATTTTTTGAAAGAGTTTGTGAAGGATTAGTGTTAATTCTTCTTTAAATGTTTGATAGAATTCACCAGTGAAGTCATCTGGCCTTGGGCTTTTCATTGTAAGGAGTTGTTTTGTTCTTTTTAAAATTAATAATTTAACCTTGTTGGTTGTTGTAGGTCTATTTAGATGATCTATTTCTTCTTGAACAGTTTGATAGTTTTTATTTAGGAATATGTCCATTTACCTCGATTGTTTAATATGTTGGAGTACAACTGTCATAGTATTCCCTTATAATCCTTTTTATTTCTGTAGTTATTTCTGGTAATAGCAATGTCTCCACTTTAATTCCTAGCCTTTCTCTTACTTTTCTTGATTAGAGTAACTAGAGATTTGACTCAAGTTTTTTTTTTTTTTAAAAGAACCAATTATTTTATTTTGTTGATTTTCTGTTTTTTTTTTTAAATTCTCTATATTATTTATATCTGATTTGATGTTTATTATTTTCTTTCTCCTGCTTGCTTTGGGTTTACTTAAAGTGTCTTAAGGTAGAATGTTAGGTTACTGAGTTGAGTGAGATCTTTATTCTTTTTTAATATAAATATTTACAGCTATAAATTTCTCTCTGAGCTCTGCTTCCATTCCACTCACCCCAGTTTTGGTATGTAGTATTTTTGTTTTCATTAATCTAAAAGTATTTTCTAATATTGCTATTTTTCTGGTTGTTACCTTGGGGATTATAATGAACATCTTCATTTATAATGATCTTATACATTTCCTGGACATGCACACAGTTTTGCACGTTCAGATGGTCTTCTAGATCCCTGGGAATATGCTGGAGTTTTCAGTGCCCTCTGTGGACAGCTCATTCCCCAACTTTTCCTTTTATTTGTTGTCTTTTTTTCAGCATCTTCTTTGCTCCAGATGTTTTCACCATCTCAGGCAGCAGCAGTGTTAAACAATTGCTGCTGATCCTTTTGGACAAACACCCCAGGGAAAGGGTTATCTGCTCTGAGTGAGCTCTGAGTCAGGTTAAATAAAAACAAGCCCTGTGAGTGAAGGCTTGCAGGGAACTTCCAGACTTGTCAAATAGTGACAGTTCCCTGGGGATAGAGCAGGGGAATTCCAAACTCACTGTGTCCCCTCCAGTGGCTTCAGAGGTTGCTGGTTTTCCCAGCTACTGTGATTGCCAAACGTTTGGTTTTTAAGGCTGCCACAGAGCTGCGGAGAGGGGATGCCTCTAGACTCTAAATCAAGTTAAAAAGCAATGACATCCACTATTCTTAACATGATTCGGCCATTTTCTTGAATAAACTCTCCTCAAATTGCTATAAACCTTCAGTTAACTTCCAGAGTTCTGAAAAAAATGTGACAATGTTTGCCTGTGTTCTCTTTGGTGTTTACGGGAGAGAGTGGATTTTTGGAGGTCTTTATTCCATTGTTTTGATCCAAATTAGGCTTTTAAAAATCCTAACATTCTATAATTCTAAAATTCTGGATTTTTTATTTGTAGAATTGGAAGGAAATAAACATTCACTTCTGCTATACCTTCAATGAGTGATACTAAGAGGAAGACCGTGAGGTACTTTAAGTGATGGGAAATCTCTGTAAACATAAGGTCATTATCCCTTTATACTAGTAGAATGCTCAGGGTATCAAGGAGAACAAGTTATGAGGCTGTGTTCACTTAGCATGTATAAATCACCCACTTCTGAAGAGCACTCAAGAAAAAAAGAGAACAAAGACCAGTTAACAGACAGAAAAACAAGTGTTCCCGTGCACCCAGGGGTGATTACTGTAAGTTAGCACTAAGCTTCCTGGAGGCTGAGGTAAAAGGGGAAAGCCACATGTGGTTTACACTGCTTCATGAAAGCACAGAAGCAAATATATCTGTTTGGAACAAATTTTTTCTTGGCACTGACTTCTAGGGGAAATTTATTAAGTGAGTTTTAATGTAATGGACACATTTTTTTTTTTCAACTGAACTTCCCTCAGGGATTTCCATTTCACAAAGCTCAGAACCACCAGAGGCAAAGGCAAGCAGTGCTCCTAGGTGAGACGGCAGGCAGCTACAAGGCTAGGTTTGGAGAGGAAGGAAGGAACACCAACAGCGAATGCTCAGGGAAGACCTCATGACGCTCATAACATGTGCAGATGCCCTTGAGGGAGAAGTAAGATTTTGACAGTGAAGAAGGGAAAAAGAATGGAATTTGGGGTGGAAGGAGTAGCAGTAGCAATGGAAACGTGGGGACACATTTGAATGTTCCAGTGCAGTAGAAAGATGGATGGACCATGGATCAGTAATAACAATGATAACTAACATTTAAATATTTATCAAGTGCTTACTCTGAGCACTCTCATTTTATTGTTATTAGTACAGTAGTGGTACCTCAAGATACAAGTGCCCTAACATACGAGATTTTTGAGATATGAGCCGTCGAGCGAGCCATTTTTGCTTTGAAATACGAGCAACATTTGAGATAGGAGTAATCGCGCAGATCGGCCGGCTGCACATGACCCACCAGTTTACCTTGACTCGAGCGTCTCAGTTTCCCACACCTCAAGGTTACAGAACGAATTAAACTCGTATCTCGAGGTACCACTGTACATGTAAACCTTACAACAATCCTCTGAGGTAGGTTTAAAAGACAGTTTAATGTTCATCTGGATATGGGTACTAAGTGAGAGAGGGGATTCTAGCCTGACCCCCAGGAGGGGATGTGGATGGAGTGGAGGTAGGCATTTGCAGGGGTGGGCATGTGCCCAGAGAGCATCCATTGTGTAAGTGGTTGGGGTTAGGGTCCTCACACTCACAGAAAGCCTTTAGTGAGATGCACTCTTTACTGAGCTATGTGCAATCTCAGGGTTACCTATATGAGGCAGAAAGAGTTGTAGAAATCGAGAGCTAATAAAGCCTGGCTTGCAGCTGTGATGATTCCGATAGAGTCAGTCTGAGGAAGTCCCGGGAGTCTGTGTTTTTAATCAGCCTCCTAGGGAATGCTGAATCCTATGGGCTGTGTGTGTGAATTAGGCTTTGAGGAATGTGGATGTTAGAGGACAAGTTCAGGGCTGGGACTCAGAAGAAGGGAGTTCTGGCCTTGAGTCTTCCCATAACGTGCTGTGCATCCTGGTCCAGTCACTTTCCATCTCTGGGCCTGTTTTCTCTATGAAATAAGGGGGTTGGACCAGGTCATCAAGTCCCCACCCAAGCTGTACAATGAGTCAGTGTGGGAGAGCTTTGGCAGAGTGCTGCTGTCTGAACCACACTCCCCGAGTCCCAGGTGCCATGGCGTAGAGACAGGGAGGTGGGTTCGCCTGTGTCTACGTTTGAAAAGCTTCCAGGATATTCCAATTGCTGCCGGAGCTGAGAACTACCATCAATGCCAGTGCTCCTTCCTGTTCTAGAATGTCAAATCTGCGTGACTTTCATTAGCTGTGCCTTGTTTCTTCATTAATCCCTGTTATGAGAGAAGGGTATTCTAGATAAGACAGTTGTTTTTTCCAGGTAATTAAAGAGCACTCTATTAAACCGGAACCTTTTAAAATTTCTACTCTTCTTTGATCCTTCTTTTTAAAACATCGAAAGTTTTTGATGATTTAAAGCTACCACAATGGTCATTCATTCGTGCCTTTATACAACAAGTAGGCCTTTGGCATCTCCTGTGTGTGAAATGCTTCTGCAAAAAATGTTCAAGTGCAGTAGAAAGATGGATGGATGGTCAGTAATAACAATGATAACTAACATTTAAATATTTATCAGGTGCTCACTCTGAGCATTCTTGTTCTATTATTACATTTAAACCTTACAACAGTCCTCCAAGGCAGGTACAATTATACCCCCATATTACAGATGGGGAAAACAAGGCACAGAGAAGTCCTATACTTTGTTACAGCTGGTTAAGGCAGAGCCGGGGTTCAAATCACACCCAGACCTTCCTGTGTGACCTGAAACAATGTTGTTCCCCTCTGCCCCCCACTCTCCTGAGAGCCTCAGTTTCTCCCTGTGCTAAGGGACTCTGAGGCCCTTTGGAGCCCTCCCACCTTATGAGTCCCTGTTCGCCCCTCAGGTCCCTAAGGAGGTCCCTCAGCTGCATCAAGGAGAGCCTGCGGATCTTCATCGATCTGGGCGAGGAGGACAAGGCTGCTGAGGCCTGGCTCCGGGCCGGGCGTCTCTACTACCTCATGCAGGAGGACGAGCTGGTGGAGCTGTACTTGCAGGTGGGCCTCCTGCAGAGCTCATCGACTGACTTGGGCCAACAGGGGAGGGGGCTGCACCCTCCAGAGGCACCATCAGGAGGGACCATCCCTTGGAGGGGAAGTCAACACTGGGCTGCTCCCTGGACACAGGTGGGAACCAGGCAGTCTGGCAGGCTGCACACAGGTGGCAAGGGGCCAGTCCCAGGTCCGTATACACACTGCTCCCAGGGAACATGGTGGGAGGCTCCCTCACCTGAATGCCAAGCATGCCCATCCTGCCAAAGCTTGACACCCACTTTGCCTTCAGGGTTGGGCTCAATATGAAGCAGGTTGACGTGTGTAGAGTGTTAACATTGTTGTTCTCCAACTGTGTGGCCTTGGACTGGCGACATGAGCCCTCTCGGCTTCAGTTTCTTCCTGGGTGAACCCAGTCTCTAGTAAGGATTAGGTCTATCACTTGTATAATAAATGCATAGGCATAGTAAGCAGTACTAAGTCTTGGGGCTTAATAGTGGTATTTAATTATTATTGCTATTATTATTATTACTATTATTATATGACATCATGATGGTAAGATTTGTTCCATCAAAAATATGCTCATTACCTTTGCTTCCTTTCCATTTCTTATTTTCTTCCTTTTTATTCCCCCCTTACTCCATTAGTTAACCTCAGTCGCACTGAGACTGAAGGTTGTGTAACCATGATTGAGTGCACAGGAGACTTTGGTAAACACATCACAGGCATGAGGCAGACTAAGCCTCATTACAAATGCAGCAGGAGTTTCTATTGAAATTCCCATTTTACCGATGAGGCTCAATGAGGCCGAGTAACTAGCAAGTGGTGGAAGTAAAGCTTTCACTCTCAGAAGTCATTCTGCTTTGGCATTTTAGAGCTGGGAGGATTTCCAGAGCATATCATTCAGTCTGGCCTCTCGCTGTTTGGGAGACCGAGGCCCAGAGCCTCTCAGTCCAGGATTCCCTCTCACCGCCCCCTCTCTGTGTCGCTGCACGTGCGGCAACAGTCACTGTGGGGTGTTTCCCAGCCAGAACTGGTCCCAGGCCCACCCAGCCCCAGCCTGCCATCTGCCTTGGCCTTCTGCAGGTCATTGCCACGGAAGTGAATCCTCTCTGTCTGGGCTGAGCTCCCGCAGCTGTGCTGTCGTGTGTCCTACCTTCCATGCCACGTTCTGTTTCGATGCAACACAGACTAGCCTGTTAAAGAGAAGGAGGCCATAGAGGCTAGGAGAAGGGTATCGGGCCGGGAGACATTAGCATTTGCTTGCCACTAACCCCTGACGTGAATGTGGAGAGGTTTCTTAATATTTCTGAGCCTCAGTTTCTCCATCTGGAAAGTGCAGGTGTTGGATGAAATCACTGCTTCCCAAAGTCCAGTCATTCATACAAAAAATTCCAAGTTTTGCCGTATCTGTGTACTATTTATATCACTATATACTTACTTTTTTTCTGATTTAATTTCCGGTTGACTTAGCGTTGTACACTAAACAATGATATCTGAAATCACAGGTTTTGATGTATTATTAGTATTTTTTTCTTAAAACACATTAAAATAAATACTTGCAGATTAAAACATAAAATGTTATGTGTTCTGCTGAAAATTATTCTGGGACCATATGATGTAATTTCTCCTACAATGTTAGGACAATGCTGGGCTAGAGGATCTCAAAGTCTTCCTGTAGCTCTCTGAGTGTGGGGGACAATGTGGGATTCTGGGGACGCCGCAGAGGGTTAAGCTAGGTGGCCAGGCTCTCACTCCTGCCAGTCTTGTGGACGCTTGAAGTCCTTCCCTCTGTCTTTGACAGTTGTCTCTGTCCCACCCAGGCAGCCATCCAGAAAGCGCTGAGGCCAGAAGAGTCCTCCCTGGCCCTCAAGCTCTATGAAGAAGCAGGTGATGTGTTCTTCAATGGCACCCGCCACAGGCATCGAGCGGTGGAATATTACAGGGTAAGTCCCAGGCCGCACCGTGTGCCTGCCAGGCCCTGGCACAAACCTGGGAGAGGCCATATAGGCTTCAGCCTGGACCTGCCTTCCCCTCTTTTGCTGATATTTCCTTTCCTTCTCTCTGCTGATGTAAAAAACATCCAAGTCTGGAGAGAACTTTTATGAGTTTATTGAGCCAAACTGATAACAATTTCTGGGAAGCAAAATCTCAACAGATTGAGAAAATGCTCAAAAAAAAAAAAAAGAAAAAGAAAGAAAAGAAAAGATCAAGGCAGTTTTGAGCTTATTTTATACATTAGAATCAAAGGAGGAGGTGTAAGGGAATACATGAAATCTGTTGATGGGAGATTAAGGAGACAGGAGAAGGCAAAGCAGGAAAATCTCTGGGATTGGATAAAAAGTAAAACAGAGAGACACATTTCTTTTACATTGGTGGATACAGGATAGTTAATATTTTGTAGCACATGAGATGGTATTGGGGGGACAAGATAACAATAAGGAGTTCTGTGATCTTCTAGTTTGTGGATGTGCCCTAAGGGGTCTGGAAAAAGGAGATTATCCTGACATTTTAAAGGTATGTTATCCTCGATGCAAAAAGACAATAGACAGACTCACTTAAGGTTAAGCTTGACCTTTGCCGAGGAAGCTATAGGCCTAGGATGTGACTACTGCTATGACCCACTTTTAGTGAGGACTTTTATGTTCAGACTATCCCATGTGGTTACTTTTCGTCCCTGAGTTTGTAGGGCCCACCATGCAGGCCTCCCCTGAGTGTGTAGGATATGTGGCCCCCTTTTCTCCACATCAGTGCGCACATACTTTCGCTCTTTTCAATCTGGCAGGCTCTCAAAAGAAGGAGCTGATGAACTCTGTCCTCTCAGGCTTGGAGAACAAGCCATAGTAATTGCATCTCTCAGGTGCCTGGTGCTTCACACTGTGTAGCACACTTACCTGTTTACCAGAATGCTCCCAGGCACCCCTGGAGGCAGGTGGGGGGTGGTGGCTCATGGCGGAACAGCTCTGTTTTACTATGTTTTTATCAAGTATAACACACAGCTCATCAAGCCCACGATTTCACAGACATCACTGCAGAGAATGAGACAAGATAACAAAAGGGAGCTGATTTAATAAATAATACTAATAAATAAATGTCTATATGTTAAGCAGATACGTCAAAAATCATAATTTTTTATCACCTACTGAAATTGTAAGCATTATCTTCTTTGGCCCTAAAATCTCACTTATGCAGATATTAATTCATTGGCTTTTTCAGTTGATTAATCATGCATCAAACATTTGTGAGTCACCCATTATGTGCCCGGCCCTGAACAAGGAACAGGACCCTAACTCTTAAGGGGCTCATTCTTCTACGCATTTTTATAGATGAGAAAACCGAGGCTTGGAGAGATGACGTGACCTGCGTAACATTCTGTCACAATAAAAATAATAGAAATAACCATCGGTTGGGCACTCTCGTCCTACACACATACGTACGTTGTAGATTAGTGCTGTGGGTGCTGAGGGAGCGAGCACATGCTGGGAGGTAACTTTCCTGCTCTCCATTTTCCCAAACTTAGGAGGCCCGATGGCCTCTCAGATCTGGTCAGAGCAACCAAGAGCCAGGACCAAGAGAGTGAGCTGCAAAACCCCCGTGTGGACGACCAAGGCCTTAGCTTTAGTCACTTCCAGGCCCCAACCCAACAACGTGAGCCTCCTGGAGTATGGCGCACATGGGTCACTCTTGGGAGACTGAGATTCCTATGCCGCTCTTCCCAGGCGGGGGCCGTCCCTTTAGCAAGGAGGATGAAGGCCGTGAGAACCGAGCTCCGGATTTTCAACAAGCTGACTGAGCTGCAGATCAGCCTGGAAGGCTACGACAAGGCTCTGGAGTTTGCTACCCTGGCAGCCAGGCTCAGCACCGTCACAGGTAGGCGGTCCTGCACTGAAAGGGCTGGGCGGACCCCTGTCCCCGCCCTCCCCCTTTTAGAGGGTGCAAGAAGGTGGACACAGCACAGACTCTGGAGTCAGACTGCATGGATTCATGTTCTAGATCCAACTGCAGGGAAACCTTAGCCAAGTGAGAGGCTGGAGTCTCAGGAATAAAAGTAGTACCCACCTGGTGCAACTGTTATGAAGGCCAATGATTGTCCCCGTAAACCTGCAGCACAGTGCTTGGTACCTCACTTGTCCTCGATAAGTGTGACCTGTGTGGCTCTCATTCTTTCTTTCTTTTTTTGTTAATATATTTTATTGATTTTTTACAGAGAGGAAGCGAGCGGGATAGAGAGTTAGAAATATCGGTGAGAGAGAAACATAATCACACCTCCTACAGGGGATGTGCCCACAACCAAGGTACATGCCCTTGACCTGAATCGAACCTGGGACTTTTCAGTCTGCAGGCCAACGCTCTATGCACTAAGCCAAACCAGTGAGGGCATGGCTCTAATTCTTAGATTATCATGGGTGTTATTTCCCAGCACAGGGCAAATGGTATTTTATTCTATGCCTGGGCATTGCCTTGCAGCAAAGAAATTATGCCCTCAATGTTTAATTGGTTGGTAGTGAGTCAAATGCATATTTTTCTCCAAACAATTGAAAAGTAAATGAAGGTCAGAATCCCATTAACTTAACTCTGTACCCCAAATAGTAGGCATTTACCACAAAAGTTAATGGGAAACAATCTAAGTCACTAAAACAGAAAGAAGGGAGACTAAAAAAATAGATTAAAAAAAAAACCACACACCCACATTTGGAATGCTGGTGCCTGAGGGAAAGCAGGTTTGGTTAGAGGCGATGACGTGTGGAGGCCAGTGCCTTCTTCCCTAAGGATGCCAGAGGAGACTTCTGGGCATGCTCAAGGGCATGGGATGTTGATGCTACTGGACGTTATTGTGTCTAATTGCACTTCAGAGCTCACTCTCTCCTCCTCCTATCATTTTCTTTCTGCAAAAAACCCCTGGGCGGCTGCCTGCTGATCTCAGGAGAGGCCTCGGGGCGCCAGGCAGTGCCTCTGGGCACACTCTTTATCCTCCCCTGGGCAGAGCCGAACTGAGGCTGTTTTCCACTCTTTTATGCTTCCCTGTGGCTGCATTTGTCCCTATCAGAATGATCCCTCCCTTAGATTTTCTATTATAATTTGGGCTTTTGGCTCTTTAAATCTTAAAAGTGATGTTTTTAGATTGCATCAAACAGCCTCCTTGCAAATATGCCACTCCTCCCCGCTTCCCCCTGCTCTGCAAACCACCCATTGGAAACCTTTGTTCTCTTTAAAAGGCCACTTTGTTATTGAAATAACAAACCCACCCAAAACCAAAACAAGATCTCGGCTCCCTAGAGCGGAGGCTCCATAGTGTGGGTGACTGGAGAGCAGGTCTCTGGCTTCCCGAGCTGGTGAGGGACAGTGCTGACGGCTGCTGCAGGCAGCCAGGAGCCCTCAGGACACAGCGCATGTGCGGAGCTGACAAGTGTTACCTCATTGTGTAGAACCCATAGCTGTTTCAGCAAGCTCCTCTTGTCACCACGCCCCCCACAGGAACTTGGAAATGATTATTTCACAGAATCTCAAGTGAGATGACACCTGTAATAAGGAGAATGTTTCCTGCAGGAATCATTCCAGAAAATCTCAACCAGCGCACTCTCAGAGCAGCTCTGCGTCTTCTTTTGTAGCACTTATCCCGGGTGTAATTCTACCTCTGTTTGGGGGGTTATTTACGGAATGTTTGGGTCCTCTGAGACGGTAGCCCTCGTGAGGGCAGGGGCCTGTTCTGCTTTGTTCCTCAGTGTCCCGAGCACGGTCCCTGACCCCTAGCGGACCTCCACAGAAGTGTGCAGAGTGAATGAGGGGATGAGTGATGGGAAGCGCTGGCTGCCGGGGTCTGGCTCAGTCTTCCAATTCCTAGGAGATCAGAAGCAGGAGCTGGTGGCCTTCCACCGTCTGGCCACGGTGTACTACTCCCTGCACATGTACGAGATGGCGGAGGACTGCTACCTGAAGACGCTGTCCCTGTGTCCGGCGTGGCTGCAGAGCCCCCAGGAGGCCTTGTATTATGCCAAGGTATATTGTCGCCTGGGCCGGCTCACGTTCTACCAGCTGAAGGTAAGAGTCAGGCTCCTAAGATCTCAGGTGAGAGCTGCCATTCAACCATGTTCCTCCCAGACGCTGAGCCTTCTGGGTAGAGCTGAGATGGCCCCGAGGGGGAGTCCCGCCTCAAAGGATGGGGACTGACTCCACTGGGGACCAATGCTCCTTCGCCCCCATGGAGAGCTCATAGGTGCCCCCCATCTCTGAGGCAGATGATAGCTCCTCTTCCTCCTTGCTCTGCTCTGAGTCCCTTGACCACTTTATCTCTCAGGCACGATGGACACGTTGCCTGGTTCGAGAGCCTGTGAAAATATAGGAGACCCAATACAAAAGCTCCAAAAGAAAAATTAGTGCTTACCTGTACAGTGGTACCTCGAGATACGAGTTTAATTCGTTCCGTAACCTTGAAGCGTGGGAAACTATGAGACGCTCGAGTCGAGGTAAACTGGTGGGTCGTGTGCAGCCGGCCGATCCGCGCGATTACTCCTATCTCAAATGTTGCTCGTATTTCAAAGCAAAAATGGCTTGCTCGACGGCTCATATCTCAAAAATCTCGTATGTTAGGGCACTGGAACTCGAGGTACCACTGTATATCTACAAGATGTTATAGGTTAACTAGTCCCGTGGTCGGCAAACTCATTAATTAGTCAACGGAGCCAAATGTCAGCAGTACAACGATTGACATTTCTTTTGAGAGCCGAAAACCGACTTCTGCACATGGGCCACGAAGTTCCAATCGCACTGTACGTTCGCACCTGCACATGGTTTTTTGTGGAAGAGCCACAGTCAAGGGGCCAAAGAGCCGCATGTGGCTCGAGAGCCGCAGTTTGCCGACCACTGAGCTAGTTCATTGCACCTATAAAATTATGTAAACTACATTTTAGGAGAAATCTGGGTACAGGCTAATATGTTTGAGACAGTGAGGAGTGGGTCTTTGAATGCCAACATGCCCAGGTTTGTGGAAGGTCTTAGTCCTGATTCTCCGGTTTGCTCTGCTGGAGTTGAACCAGGGGCTTGCTTTCCCCGCCTCTTCTAGAACTGTGCTGGTGACCTGAACCTCTGTTACACTTCCGGCTCAGATCTTGTCCCCAGTCATTGGCTTCCCTTTGCCAGAGGTCCAGTCTGCTCCAGCACAAGCCTTCATCTCTTAATAAGGTGGCTTCTGAGTCGCCTGCGTTTGGTCCCAGGGGATCCTCAGGGCAACTCTGCTGTCCTTTTCTTCTTTGCCAGACGGTTTCTGGCCTGAGTTGATTATTGAGTTATGAGGGCTGATGGGAACCAGACATCCCTTGTTGAGTCTCACGAAGCAGATCTGTGCCTTCTCCCCACCCTGTAGGGAGGGAGGCCTGGGCAGTGGAGGCCTCCAGCCATCGTGCCTCTGCCCGCAGCTCCCAGCAAGTGGCTCAGAGACAAAGTGCATGATGGGATTGTGTCAACTAAAGGTTCTATAGTTGCCAAGGGAAGAACTCAATTCCAACTTGCTTAACATGTTAAGCGCCCAGCCTGTTTTGTCTTCCGGACAGAAAGTATAGTGTCACCTCCCAGTGACTGACTGGGCACTTAATGTATTAAGCAAAAGAGGCAGTTTGTTGGCTTAACTAATGGGGAAGTTCAGGAATAAATTCAGTTTCCCATCATGCATTTCCTGCCTCTCTCTCTCTGTTGGCTCTGTATGCTTCTCCTTCCCCATGTTTCTTAGTACCCTCCCCCCGCTGTCCCCTAACCATTGGCAGGCCCAAGTCCATATCTAAAAGGGTGAGGGACCATTTTCTGTGCTAGGTCACACTGGAAGGCCTTGGGGAGGGACTGAGATCGGTCAGCTTGAGTCATTTATACCTTCCTGAAGCACTGGGCCAAGGGGATGCTGCTTCGTGATTGGCTGACCCTGGTTAAGGTGCCACCCCTGTGCCTGGGAGGAGGGGAGGAGCTCCCCCAGGAACCAGCAGAGGGGTGAAAGGAATGTGGGCAGACACAGCTAGGGCTCTCAGCGCCGCCTCCCAGCCTCTCCTGGAAATGCTGCTAATGCTGTCTCTTCTTTGCCCCGTGCCCTGGGGCTAGGATGCCCATGATGCCACTGAGTACTTGTGGCTGGCCCTGGCGGCAGCGGCCCTGCTGGGCGACGAGGAGCTGCAGGACACCATCCGGAGCAGGCTGGACAGCATCTGCCAGAGCCCCCTGTGGCTCAGCTGCCCTTCCGGGCGCTCCGCGGAGAGGGCGCGGTGGCTGAGTGGTGGGGGCCTGGCCCTCTGAGGAGAGCGGGCCCAGCTCTGACCAGTTGCCATGCCAGCAGTGCCTCCCTGCCTTAGGCTCCCGGACACTAATTGGAGGGTCTAAGTCAGTGGTCGGCAAACTCACTAGTCAACAGAGCCAAATGTCAACAGTACAACGGTTGAAATTTCTCTTGAAAGCCGAAAACCGAATTCTGCGCATGGGCCACGAAGTTTCAATCGCACTGTACGTGGGTGCCCGCATATGGCGTTTTGTGGAAGAGCCACAGTCAAGGGTCCAAAGAGCCGCATGTGGCTCGAGAGCCGCAGTTTGCCGACCACTGGTCGAAGTCATCACCTGGCCCAGCCCCTCGTTTTACAGGGAGAAGAGGGGCTCCTTCTGGCTGGCCACACAGCGATGGGAGATGGAGCCGGGAGAGCAGTCTGCGCTGTGGGGCCAGCGCCTTCCCAGTTGACGGAGGCCCTTCCACACAGCTGGCCTCGGAAATGCACTTTCTTGACACACGATTCTCCTGGAGAAAATGAGAAACCGTGCCCGTGGGAAGCCTTGCTCCTTCCCCCCGGGAAATCAGGAACTGGCTGGAGGAGGCAAGCGATTGGACTTGGCTGCCTCACTGACTTTGCTCAGGGAAGGACCCCGCCCCTTGCCCGTGGAGGGGCCTGGGAGGTGGGAATGACCGTGCTCTTAGCCCAGAAAACACAGCCTCAGAATGGCCCCTGGAAGGCACAGGTGTGAGGTCGAGGGCAGGTTCACTGTCTCCATTTTGCCCCCGACCCCCCTCAGCCCCCAGGAACCAGAGGAAGCTTCCCAAGGCCCAGGATGTAAAAATCAAGCCCTAAGAAAGCTATGATGTAGATGACGTGTAAATATTGTAAATTATTAAATATTGCCCCTTTGCATTTGCAGGGACATTTGTCTCCTTTGTCGTAGGGAGAGGGGGAAGGGGAGGTCTGAAGGCTAGGGGTCCTGATTTCAGGCCAACTCCCTGACAAAGCAGCTCTATTAATATCCTTCCCCGCCTGACACGCGCAGTGGCTGGGAGCATCGTTATCTCCGTTTCTGTAGGACGGCAGGGATCCAAGTGTGACCTGGCTCAGGGTGGCTCCCAAGGCTACGGTCCAGGTGTCGGCCATGGCTGCAGTCTCCACAGACACAATGAGCGAAGAATCCCCTTTCAAACCCTCTCACGTCATGCTGGCTGAGGCAGAGCCTGGCTCACTGTTGGCCAGGGCGGCCCAAGCTCCTGGCCTCATCAGTGAGTGCATAAGAGAGGGAAGTCATAGGCTTCACACGACTTAACCTCAGAAGCAGCATCCACTTATTTTTGCCTTTTCTGTTCTTCTTAAAATATATTTTATTGATTTTTTTTTTTACAAAGAGGAAAGAAGAGGGATAGAGAGCTAGAAACATTGATGAGAGAGAAACATTAATCAGCTGCCTCCTGCACACCCCCTACCCGGGATGTGCCCACAACCAAGGTACTTGCCCTTGCCCAGAATCGAACCTGGGACCTGTCAGTCCACAGGCTGACGCTCTATCCACTGAGTCAAACCGGTTTCGGCACCTTTTCTGTTCCTATAAGTAACTCACTAGGTCCAGCCCACATGACAAGGGAGGGTTTGCATTCAGGAGCTGCCTGCCCCATAGTGCCCATCCAGCCGGTCTGGGAGACGCCCAGGAACGTGCATTTTAATGAGCAACTCCAGTGACCCTGACACAGGTGGTTCACCCTCGCCCTGAACGGTGGGAACACACAAGAAGACCCTGCCGGATGCCCAGCAGCTTTGATTTTGCTGCCAGACCCTCTGCCCTTAATCTCTAGCTTCCTGGGCCAACCATAAGGTTGGTGGTGTGTTGGGATGGGAAGCAGGTGGTGAATTGAATCAACGCTGCATCCTTCAGTCACCCAGCTTGCCTACATTCCACACCTCTCATTTTCTCTTAGGAGCCTGCTTGGCTGTCAAAACACTCTGCACAGAATATTCTTCCCCAGGAAGGTAATGAAGTGGCTTCATCCACTTCCATGTAAAATAGACATGATTTTGTTCCCATCTCAAACCATAAAATCCTGAGCGGGGAGGGAAGCTGTGGAGGAGGTGAGCCTCCCACACAGACACCTTCCAGCCACATTCCTGGGAGCTGACCAGGGGCGTGTGCGTCCCAGAGCCGCTGGGCATCTGACAGGTGAAGAAGGCTCGCTTGGCCCTCGAACAGGAGCCGTGACCACTCGCCATCTGACTCAGGTTACCGACCCTCATCCTTTCCCACTGACCCGTCACTCCTGGACAGATGCCAGTTTCTGTCGCCCTGACAGTGTGGTTCCCATAACTGCAGCAGACCTCTGGGATTGGCTGGTGGGCATACAGAGGGATGTGACGGTACTTAATGTTATTCCAGCGCTGTGTGAGCGTTTTGCTTTTCCTGAGCCACCACATTTTACCTTTAGCTCACAGTGGGCTTATGATCAATTGAAATATCACACTTGACCATCTGTTTGCCCAGATCTTTCTCAATTGCTACATATGAAATTTATATACATACACACACATATATGAGTATATATATATATATACACACACACACACACACACACACATATTTTTTGAGTGATATATATTTAAGCGAAGGCCATTAGATCGACCCATTTTACATTTCATTAGGAATTTTGGTTAAAATTTTTGATTCTGTGCACTTTGGTTCATCTGTAAATCTGGTAAGTCTGCTTCTAATCAGCTCAGCTATAAACATGCTCAGCACACTTGCAAAGAATAGGTAGAGGAGAACACTGCACTGTGTCATTGCAGAGATAGTTTTAAAAGTGTTTAAAAATTCCGTTTAGGAAATGTGGGTGACGATCCCCCTTGACATCTTGTGGAAGCTGTTTTTCATGACCCACAGAGGGGGAAGTGGTGACTATATCTGTTCTCCTTAAGCAGGCTTTATTGTACCTAATATATAGTAACCAAAGGTGCTTCATTTAAACTTGTGTGGCCTGCCTGGCTCCTAGCTCTTGTCTCTAACCCACATAAAGGACAAGGGAATTACAACATCGAGGAAAGCCCTATGACATATTTTCTCAGCTCCCAGGTTTATTGCTTCCCTATTTAACATGGTTAATGTTCTGAAATCCAGTATGGCCTTTATCTTTTTCTTATTTATTTTTTCATTATTTCAAGATGTTTTTAGTGTGTATGTGTGTGTGTGTGTGTGTGTGTGTGTGTCCCATAAGGGGGTGGTTTCAGAATGAGGAGAAAAACAGATCACCAGGGAACCAGATGGGATGGAGAAACCAGGGGTGGGGAAACCTGGATTTGGGTCTTGAATTGACATTCAATTGCAGTGTGACCTTGTGTAAATTGCTTGACCTCTGTACCCCTCAGATCTCTGATCTCTAATATAAAAAGTATAATCACCTGTGGGTTCCCTTTCAGCAAAGTGGTTTCCAAATGGTATGAGCAGGAAGAGAGATTTGTATCTGGGAGACAAAATCATTTGCTTCTATGGCCCAGTTTTGTTCTCTTCTTTTTACAGATGACTAAACTAAGAAACAGAAAAGTGATTTTCTCCCAGTCACACGGGTGGTTAGCACCCTGCCTCTCATGCCCCAGGGACTTACTGCACTAACGGAGGGTTCGCTCCAGCACAGTGACCTTCACGCTTCCATGCACATGTGTGTGTGAGTATGCATGCATTTAGCACTATGCACGCCACCTGGATAGCCATTTGCCAACCTTTTTCTAAATTGATTTACTTCCTTTACTCATATAAATCAATTCCATAAAAGAAAATCTTTCATTGCTTTCCATATAAGGATTTATAAATAAAAACGAATGCAGTGAAAACAAAACAGTCCACTGAACTCCAACTAGAAGCTGTTGCCAAGGTAAGTGCCCAGTTAGGCTCAATCTGTCATTATTTGAAAACTTGTGGCCTGTTGCACAAAATTCGTGCACATTAAAAGGGGATTAATTAGAGGAAATAATTTAATATTGCTACTTGCCCTTTCTCTATAATAGAAGTGTCAGAGATGAAAGCGAATTAGTAAAATGTATATGAAAACCTTCCTCCTGTCAGAGTCTGGGGCACACCATGGGACCCAGCATTAAGTCCCTGCTCACCCACATGCACCTCAAAATCATGTGAGACCCGGACCCAGCCACTCTCTCCCCCAATTGGGCTAGATCCAGACCCGGCCAGTCCCACCCTTGTCAAGCCCTGCCAGGCAGGGGGCATAGCCTCAGGTGTCCTGGCCCAGCACCAAGAGGGGTCACAGCTTCAGGTTCCCTGCCAAGCACCACTGGGCAGGGGCAAAGCCTGAGTTCTCCCAACCCAGCACTGGGGGTGCACCTTGAGGTCCCCTGTCAAACCCCTCTGGGTGGGGGGCATGGCCTGAGGTCCCCTGTCAAGCTCAGCCAGACAGGGAATGTAGTCGGAAGTCCCCTGGCCTGGCGCTGGGGTTGGGGGAGCAGCCAGAGGTTCCCTAGCCCAGCACCAGGATGGGAAGTGCGCCTTGAGGTCCCCTGTCAATCCCTGCTGGGCAAGGGGCATGGCCTCAGGTCCCCTGTCCTGGCACTGGGGCGGGGGGTGCGGCCTGAGGTCCCCTGTCAAGCCCTGCTGGGTGGAGGATGCAGCCTGAGGTCCTCTCTCAAGCCCCACGGCTGGGGGGTGGGGGAGGGTGTAGCCTCAGGTCCCTGCTGATTGCTCGTTAAGGCTCCTTATGGGAACTTGGCCTCAGCTGTGGGTGCAGCCATCTTTGTGGTGGAGTGATGCTCAATTAGCATATTCCCTCCTTATTAGATAGGATAAGGAGATTGGCAAGTGGCAGGGAGCATGGAAGACAGACCACTGTTATCCTCCTGGAGCATCCAGAGAAATGGAGAAAGCAGTGCCCAGGGCTGCCCTCCCCACCAGGAGAGTCAGCGCTGCTCAGTGCCAAGCCTGGGCATGTGCGTCCCCCGCAGGGAGAGGGAAGAGGCAGGTTAGGTAAAATGGATGCGATTCAGGAGGAGGAACACTCTGTGGGGAGCCAGTCACGGAGTGTGTGGGTCTCAGGGAGGGAATTTAACTCAGGCACGGGAGTGAGGGCATCATGGAGGGCTTCCTGGAAAAAGTGACATCCAAGCCAAATCCCGAGAAAGAGATCTATCATCCTGACTGCAGGCCAGGGGGTGGAGAGGGCCTGGCATTTTCTGAGAAAAGCCGCAAGTTCAGCAAAGCCGGAGCCGAGTCAAAGAGGTAGGGGGTGGGGATGTGAGAGGAGAGGCTGGAGCGGGTGCTGGAGACAGACCCTGAGGGGTTTAGCCTTCACCCTGAGGGCGAGGGGGAGCCACAGAAAGGTTATAAGCAGGAGAGAGAGGTCAGATTTGCACTTTGGAAAGATGAGCGTGAGAATGGGCTACAGAGCAGCGGGGGGGAAGGTGGGAGACGCCTGAGGGATCTGGCTTGGCAACCCCAGTCAGTTATTTCCCCAGGCTGCAAGGGGTTGGAGGAGGGAGGCTGCTGGCATCCTGGCTCTGAGAATATGCAGTTGGTTCGCATTCCTCTAAGGCAGTGGTCGGCAAACCACGGCTCGAGAGCCACATGCGGCTCTTGAGTGTGGCTCTTTCACAAAATGCCACGTGCGGGCGCGCACGTACAGTGCGATTGAAACTTCGTGGCCCATGCGCAGAAGTCGGTTTTCGGCTCTCAAAAGAAATTTCAATTGTTGTACTGTTGACATTTGGCTCTGTTGACTAATGAGTTTGCCGACCACTGCTCTAAGGGGTGTAGTCTCCCAGAGAAGCAGAGACAGGAGGCAGCTGAGGGATGGGAAGGCTCTGCCCGGGTGGGATGTGGGATGGGGCAGAGGTGGGACCAAGGATTGCAGGTGGCTGAGAATCAGTCATGGGGCGGCTCAGCTTCGTTTCCCAGGAGAGACTGGGGTTGGGGGGTAGGGTGGGTAGGAGGGAAGGATGCTGTGCTAAAAATTATTTTCAAGGTCGGAGCGCCAGCTCCCACTTCAGGTGCTGCCTTAACTCACTGCTGAGGGCACTGAGGTAGCTCAAGGGGTGAGCCCCCTCCAAGTGAACCTCCATAGGAGATAGAGAGGATGGCTGAGATCCCACGGTCAATGACAATCAGGACCTTTGCTAACCTTGGTGTCCCGTCTCTGTGCAAAATCATGAGTAGCCCCAGTAGGGGGCAGTAATGTCTCTCCTAAACCGCAGACCATTACTAAAGGAAGTACAGTATTTAATAGCTCTGCCTCAGCCTACAGCAGCAGCTTTCAGACCTTTTTTTTTCTTTTCTCTTTCCTTACTGTGACACAGCAAGAAATGCTTTTACGTTGACTCCTCCTATGCACATGGCCACGTAGTCCCTGCATCACGAAATGGACTTTGATACATTCTGTTCTCTTCTATCCTGACTTTCTCTGACTTGTCTTCTATCCTGTAATTTTTTTACATTCTACTCTAATTTGAAAATGTCCAGCTACTGACCTTCCAAACTGATTTCTAGATTCCTAAGCTGCAGTTTGAAAAGCACTCACCCGGAGGGCAGCCGCTCAGAAAGCACAGGAAGGCTGCGGCCTGTGTTCCTTCTTGTCTTTGACGGACAACTGCTGAGACCAGAGAACATGTACAGATCGACACTAAAATGATGATTCGTGCTGTTAATGAATATGATGCACCAGGCCCTGCTGCAGAATCTTTCCGAGGACTCTCCCCTGTACTCCGTTTTGGGGAACACCATTGCTTTTATCTCCTCTGAAGTTTAGAGGATGGAAGTGGCTTAAGTCCACAGTTAGCAAGTGGTCGAGGTGAGAGTTGAACTTAACATTTTCCTGGTGCTGGAACTAGAGCTCTAACCCATTACATTACACGTGTCAGGAGACAGATGCCATCACCAGTGTGATCGCAATAGAAGCAAGATTAAAACTTGTGTCCTCAGCCTGGAATATTGGGCTGAAATCAACACTGTGCTTCCGGTGGGTCAAAAAAAAAAAAAATGAATGAAAGAAAAGAATTCCTCCAGAAGGATTGGAGAGACCTGATTTTTCTAGGTCTTAAGAAAAGCATGGAGTTATCTGGTGTCTTAGTCTAGAAAAGATATTAAACCATTTTTTTCCCCCGAATAGAAAATGAAAGGAGGAATGGAAAGTTTGTATGGTGGCATAGTGGTGATGGGTCAACAACAAATTATAACTCAGATTAACTCAGATTGTGAAGATTCCAGGTGAGGAGTAGGGTGAGTGACGGGAATTTGCAAGAGACCCAGAGCGCCAGCAGAAGGCAGTGGACACCTGAACAGGGAGGCAGCAGCTGGAGCCCCCTGGGTGTCACTCATCATGGTAACGTGGCTTGAATGACAGCGACAGGAAGGAAGGAGGCCCCAGGCATGAGAGAAGCACCTACTTGTGATATCATGGGAAAGCTGGCAGGGACACCATCGCCCTCCAAATGTGTCTGTGAAACAAACAGCCTGTAGAAGCCCATGTTCATGTCAGGGTGCCTTAAAAATTCTCACACGTAAGTAGTGTTGGAAACAGTCTGTTCCTTATAGGTGTCAGGAATGCTTATCTATCCTCTTACACTTCCATTTTATTTTATTCTAGATTCCAACTTTTTACCACGACTGATGCAAAGGATTTTTGGGGTAGGTACTCTCTTCCATTTCTGATTCTACCCTTTTAGATCTCAAGTATGATATTTAAACATGATGTACATGGGTCAACCGTGTCACCTTTCTTGCATGGGCCAAATACTGTGCGAGACAGTGATATTTTTGTTCTTGAACTTGCTTGTAAACTGAGAATGCTTGATGTTAGTTCATCTGGGAATAGATTGGACACCTGCTTCGTAGGGATGCTCAGAGGCACGCCCTGGCTCTATGCGCAGTACCAGACAGCGGTGACAGCAGCCGCATCGGCTTTCCCCCGGGGAGCGGCACGGGCCGGGCTGAAATAACAGCTCCCTGGTAATCCTGGTGACCAAACAGCTACTTATTCATGAAGCAAAACAAAACAGACTTTTGTCCGTCCCAGAACATGTAGCTTTGGGACTCTAGTGGGTGGAGGAAGGACAGCCAAGCAGAGGGATGGGTTGGAGGATTAGTATCTTCAGTTGTTTAAAAGTCCTAGGGGGTTATGGAGACAGATATTCTGACCCTCTTCCAAGTCCAGTACATTATCTTCTTCCCTTCCCTTCCCTTCCCTTCCCTTCCCTTCCCTTCCCTTCCCCTCCCCTCCATTCCCCGCTCCTCCTCTTCCTTCCCCTCTCCTTTTCAGTTATGTAGAAATCTGTCTTTCTCCTTGTGTTCTGAGATCAGGGTCTTCTGCTTGCACAGAGATCCCTATACATTTCTTCTAGGGCCCTTATCACAGCTCATAGTTGTACTATCTGTGCGGATTTTTAAAAGATGACCCCTGCACCCCACTGAGATTGGAGGCCTCATGAGAGCAGGGATCTTGTCTGGGTCACTCACCATTGCATTTCCAGAGTTGAGCCTAGTGTCTGACACATAGCCAAATCTCAACAAAGATTTGGTTAAAACAACAATAAATGCACCCTGGGAGTCAGCTCGTGACCCCTTTTATCACTCCTGAGAGGGAGAAAGTATTAAAACCATACTCTACTTGCTTTTTGCTCATGAGTGACTAGAAAAGTGGGCGATACTCCCACTCATAGCAGCTGCTCAGTAAAAGTCTATTAAGAATCATAAGCTTCATTTTCATTTGTTCAGATTGAGTTGCTGTAGATGCGCTGGCCTTTGCTAATTTCCATGGAGGGAGCAGTTATGAGCAGTTAGGACATGGTATTCCCCTGAGTGCTGCCCGCCCCTAGGCGTTGTGCTAATATTCCACCTGCAGCAATGGCGAGACCCTCCCCACGACCCTGCACAGAGGTGTTACTCTCCCGCTTCCCAGATGAAGGACTCAAGGCTCCAAGTGGTTAACACACTTGCCCTGCCGGTGTGGCTCAGTGGTTGAGCATCAACCTATGATCCAGGAGGTCACAGTTTGATCCCCAGTGTGAGGTGTGCAGGAGGCAGCCAATCAATGAATCTGCCTCGTCATTGATGTTTCTCTCTCTCTCTCCTTCTCACTTCCTCTCTGAAATTAATACAAATATATTTAAAAACACATACATTACAAGAGACGGTTCTCTCTGACCTAGAAATCAGTGCTTGATTAGGGTATAAATTATTCAGGGATAAAATAATGAAATAAATAAATATGCCCCCCTGCAGGACGACAGCATGACCGGAAAGAGAGAGGTACCCCATGATGGTGGGATTCCACAGGATGCACGGCCTCCAGGAGGCACTAGGTCCTTCTCTCTAGTTCTAATCCGAGCAGTTGTGCTAGCGCTCTGGGATGACCCGGCCAGGCCTTTACAGCATCCCCAAGTTCTCTCTCCAAACCATGTGGCCAGTCCCTATGGAAAATAAAAAAGGACCTTTCTTCCTGTTGTTTGACTTCAAGCTGGGGTCAAAGGCCGTAGGCTGGTGTGAAAATAAATACAGGCCCGAGCACACAAAGGCCATTCTGCAGCCGGCCCTCACTGTAAACACGGGCCTTCCTTTCCTCGGCCTGCAGCTTCCAGGTCCTTCCCTGGGCCCACCGTGACCTCACTTGGCCTAAGGTCCTGGTGGCTGCGGCAGGGCCTGGTGGTCTTGTGGGAAGAGATGAGGGGCTTCTGAGGGGAGTTGGAGGGAAGTGGCTAAGTCTTTAGATCAGCGGTTCTTAACCTGTGGGTTGCGACCCCTTTGGGGGTCGAACAACCCTTTTACAGAGGTCGCCTAAGACCATCGGAAAATGCAGATATTTACATCACGATGCATAACAGTAGCAAAATTTCATGGTTGGGGGTCACCACCACATGAGGAACTGTATGCAAGGGAGGTTGAGAACCACTGCTTTAGATTCTCTGGGAAAGAAAACACGTGCATGCACATGCTCCCCGTTGGACAACTTGTATATATGCATTCTCAAGTTTATAAATTTTCCTTTTATAACGGGTGGGTGTGCAGCACATAACTCACAAATAACAATAAAACAGAAATGCTTTTATTGTAAATTTCATATAGGCAATTGATTCTAAGACAATGGACTCATTGATTTATGTGGGACTCGTGTGTGTAGAGTAGCAAGCATAGTTTTGACACAAATGTTGGCTGGTATTTCCATTAGCAAATACCTGAAAGTGAAACAACAAATTACTCATTTGTCAAGGCTATGAGTGGGTTTTTTTTTCTGTATCCAAAAGAACACTTCCTGTTTGATGTGCTCATCACAATGTAACAGCTACAGACTTGACACCATTTTAAGTAGAATCGGCCTATTAGCATCACTTTCTTAAGTCTGCACAATTACAAAGCCATAAATTAAGCCTTGACTTATATTTTTTTTCTGTTTTATTCAATCCCTGCCCCCGCATCCAGCTACCCAACTCCCTCCTCCCTGTCACTGATAGCTGTCAGTCTGCTCTCTATCTATGAGTCTGTCCCTATTTTGCATTTTAGTCATTTTGTTCATTAGACTCTACAGATGAGTGAAATCATATGATACTTGTCTTTCTCTGACTGTACTTGAAATCAGGATAATTTTGAAAAACATATTTACAAGAGCTATAAACCCATAGTCACTGACATGTGTTTGGATCCAAGTTTATAAAATGATTTTATAATATATTTGTAAAAACTCAACTTCATTGTTTTACTTCCCATGCAAACCTTTGCAAATCCAATAGGAAAAAATATCCTAACTTCAGAATTTAATTTTAAGGCATTTAAAATAAAACCAGCTTTTTGAAAACCTTTGCTAAGAAAGGGCAAGACCTGTGTGAGTGTAAATGGCTTGTGAGAGTAGCTTGGGGTCATAGAAACCTGTCAAGGTATCTGGGGCAGTTAGCAGTTTATTTATTTATTTATTTATTTATTTATTTATTTTTACAATATATTTCTTTATTGATTTCAGAGAGGAAGGGAGAAGGAGAGAGAGATAGAAACATCAATGATGAGATAGAAACATCAATGATGAGAGAGAATCATTGATGGGCTGCCTCCTGCACGCACCACTGGGGATCGAGCCCGCAACCTGGGACTCTATCCACTGAGCCAAGCCGGCTAGGGCAGTTAGCAGTTTAAATTTTTAACTTAATTTAATTTAATTTTTTTCAGAGAGGAAGGGAGAGAAATATCAATGCTAAGAGAGAATCATTGGCTGGCTGCCTCCTGCATGCCCCACACTGGGGATCGAACCTGCAGCCTGGGCATATGCTCTGACTGGGAATCAAACTATGACTGCCTGGTTCCTATGTTGATACTCAACCACTGTGCCACGCTGGCCGGGCTGTGGGTTTTAACTGTGCATAATAAGTCACTCCAAACTTTCTGTCATGTGGGCACAGTCAGATGGTAGCTGGGGCTGGAGCAATCCAGCGACTTGTCTGGGCCAGGCCTCCACGGTGGCACCCTCGTGGGGCTGGCGGCTGATGCTGACTGCCCACGGGGGGCTCAGCTGGGGCCGTGGTCAACTGGAGTGCTAAGATGTGCCTTCTTCGCTCTGTGGCTGGAGCCTCTTACAGCATGGTGGCAGGGACCCAGGAGTGAGCATTCCAAGAACCAGCATTCCAGGAGACTAAAGTGGAAGCTGCAAGCCCTCTTATGACCTTGCCTTAGAAGTCACACAGTGTCACTTGCTGCATTCTGTTAGTTACACAGGTGTAGCCTGCAGGTGTGAGAGAGGACCACTCAGTGGTGTGGATGCTGGGAGATATGATTCATTGGAGGTCATCTTTGAAGACCAGAGGCCTAATGGGCTTTGGGAGAACAGATATTCCCATCGAGGGTAGGATTTTTGAAAGTTATTTTCATTTCCATGAAGAAAGGAGAAAGATAGTACTTTGTTACCTGCTTTTTATAAAATCCAGTTGGTTTTCTTGAACCTCCCACCATGGAACTCCTAGCATGGCCAGGTTTATTACGTGGTGGAGCTGGAGGAAATCAGCCTCATCTCTAAGATGCGGGAAGGACACTAGACCAGTCAGCTCTGTCCCCTGGTGGGCATGCATGACTGGGCCCCGGCCAGAGGCAGGTGAAACAAGAGGCTCGGGACTCTTGTGGGCATTGGGGAGTGGCAGAGGTGGAGACGGGCTCACCTTTGGGTGCACCCAGTGTAAAAACTGACTCTAGACCACAGAATGGAGATTTTAGATGAGAAAACCCAGGATCGAAAGAACTTCTCAGTTTGGGGCTGAGGTCTGGAATGAGGACGTGATTGGCGAGCTTCACACACAGTGAGCAAGTGACCAGACCTTCATTCATCTAAGTCTTTGTCTCACAATTCTCCCAGATCACTCCTCCTCCATCCCTGTAAAAGGCCCCCTTAGTTTCCGCAGTGGTTCCTGGCATCCAGTTACTTCAGTGCTCCTAGAGGGAGGCTCTGAGAACAGTGCCATAAAGTGGCCGGAGACCATGGATGTCACAGGTCTGTCTGTACTGGGACAGGGCTGAGGGCTCAAGGCCCAGTTGGATCTCTCCCTGATTAAGCCATTAGGAGGGTTTCAACTTAGGCAAATAACCCATGTGATTTACGCTCTCACAAATCATGATGAGATTCCTTCTATAAGCCTAGCACTGCCCCATACCTTAGGAATACACCAATGAACAAGATTCCCAAGTCCCTGACCTCCAATAATTCACAATCCAGGAGAATATTCCTGGACATTCCCAATGATGGCAGATAGAACCAATCTTGGTGGATAACAGAGATTGTTGGCAATTTTGGACTGTTTTCCTCCATGCAGATGAGTTCAAATAATTAAGATTTAATTTCAATTACATTCAGAAGCATTTGCTTCACATTTCTGCTAAAACGTGAGACTAATAAAATGATTATGGAATGGATCTAAAACTAAGAATTTCAGATTAGAGCATTAAGCATAATGAATTCCCATGAAAGAGCTTAGTTACTGAGTTAATCCTTCATTTTCCAAAAATCATTTCATAAACAATAGCTCCTTGGCGTGGAACTGGAGTCTTTGAAAACCCTGCCCCTCCTCAGAATTCTTGATATGACCTCATCTTAGTGCATTGTTAAATAATCTCAACCCTTTGGGTGTAACTGATTGAGCAAGTTAACACTTGGTACTGTTTAGACAACGGGTGCCTTAGAGGAGCAAGACGGAGCAGGACCAGGCGATTACGGCATGGGAATGGGATTCAGGCCCCTCTCATCTGGTTGCCTGAGCCATTCTTGCCCTCTGATTTGGCCCTTGAAACCTCCAATCACCCAAACAAATGGCTTAACAATTTGTCAAAGAAGATACCTGTCACTAAGTCAAACCTGCTGTTAGCATAAATCATTTGACTAAAGCCCATTTCCTAACCATCATTCGGTAATCATTTATTGAGGACTTCTATGTACCAAGTATTATGTGGTAATGTGGGTAACAGAGGCCCATACCCTTGCAGAGCTTAGCTTCCAGTGGGACACACACACACACACACACACACACACACACACACACAGTGTGTGACGTAAGAGTTAGGAAAGTAAGAAAGTAGGACAGACATGTGATGGGGAGTGATGGGGGCTACTTTCAGTTGTCTGATTATTCCATTATGGTGGGGATTGGCCTAAAGTTTGGTTGTGTCCGATCACTGTCCAAACCACCTATTAAAAGGAGGTTGTGTAGGCTAATGAGCGCACTGGGCACAGGGTGAGCAGTTCTGAATTCTTGAACTGGCTGTGCAACTAGCAACTTTGTGTGGCCTTGGCCTTTTAGGGGCTCGTTCCTATCATCAAGAGCTAGGACTTGGTGGAAGGTCATGGAGTTTCTGTTAGTTCTAACATTTAAGAATCACATGGCCCATGCTGTTAGGTCTTGATAAGGTTGCCTGTTTAATCTCATAGTCATGTCTGGGTTCTTATTAATACCTAATGTTCCATTGCTTTATGATCCCAGAGCTCTTTCTGATACATTGTTCTCTTCATCCTCACAAAACCTGTAGAGACGAAGAAACTGAGGGCTAAAGCAGCTAAGCAGCATACCCAGTTTCTCATGGGTTGATTGATGAGGGTTGGATCAAAACACCGCTACTCAAATAAAAAGAATTCCTTCCTTTTTTTTTTTTTTAATCTTCACCCTAAGATATTTTTTTAAATTGATTTCGAGAGAGTGAAAGAGAACAGGAAAGACAGAGAAAAATAACAGTGTGAAAGAAACACAACAATTGGTTGCCTCCTACATGAGCCCCTAAGGGGAGGGAGGAGTACGTGTCCTTGACAAGAATCGAACCCGGGAGCCTTCAGTCTTTAGGCCAATGCTCTATCCACTGAGCAAAACTGGCTAGGGCAAGAGTTCCTTCTTTTTTAAGGCTGAAAGCTATTCCATTGTGCGTTTATACGTATATAGCCTCACATTGTTGTCCATTCATTTGTTGGCAGACACTTAGGTTGGTTATAGATCTTGGCTAATTGTGAATAATGCCACAAAGAATATTCTACCATTTCCAGCAACATGGGAGGACATTATGCTGAATGAAATAAGCCAGACACAGAAAGACAAATACTGCATGATGTCACTGATATGTGGAACCTAAGAAACGTTGACCTTTTAAAAGCAGAGAGAACAGTGGTTGCCAGGGGCTGGGGAAATGGGGAATGAGGAACTGTTGATCAAAAGGTTTCAGATATGAAGGATGTATAAGTTTGGAGACTCAGTGCACAGCATGGTGACTATGATTGACAATACTGTATTGCATACTTAAAATTTGCTAAGAGAATAAATCTTAATTTTTTTAACTGTATGTAAACCATAACTTCATAACCTGACTGTCTCAAAAAAGTATTAATATATATTTGTCTTTTGATTTAAAATTTTTTTTAGTGAATAACTGTCAGAAAAACACCTCATTCTTTTTCCCCCCCTCTATCCTCACCTGAGGATATGTTGTTGTTTTTAAATTGATTTTAGAGTGAAAAGAAGAGAGATGGAGAAACATTGATGTGAGAGAGAAACATTGACCAGTTACCTCCAGTATATGTCCCAACTTAGGATCAAACCTTCAACTTAGGTATGTGCCCTGACCAGGAATTAAAATCGAAACCTTTTGGATGCGGGAGGATGCTCCAACCAACTGAGTCACCTCCTCAGGGCAAAACACATTCCTCCTTCTTATGGGCCGTCTACTTTCTGAAGATGCAAATGAGAGCAAAATGAATGGTTCCATCAAGAATTGTCATTAACCAGATCAACTTGTCCAAGTCTAGGAACCATGAAAAATAGTTTAGAAATAATCACCAATCACCGAGTAACCTTTCCTGGCTCAGTCCTTAGGACTCACTTCCTCTTCTCTGTTTTGTAAACCTTTAAAATGCTGCCTCTATAACCCCTCATACTTTCAGCATCAGCACACCTTTTGACCATATAAGGAATGCAGACTGAGAGAGGTGAGTGGACCACGGAGGGTGCAGGATCCCACAGGAAGTAGACACTTCCCTAGGAGTGTAAGTGATTTGAGGACAGGTACCAGGAATACGGTTACTGATGGCATCAAGCCCGGTTCTTTGAGGGGAGGGAGACCCAGTAAACCTCTAAAACCCTGCCTCAGGGTTTTTTACCTTTTGGGGTCACAGGCTGACAGAATTCCTCCCTATACCCCAACCTGAATGATCAAGCAAAATCCGAAAGCACTGCCCGTCCAGATGAGGCAGAGGACTGAGTCAGGGGTTTCTTCTTAGTCAAGGGGATGCACCTTTTCTCTTCCCCGCATACCTTCCTCGTGTGTCATGAGCCCAGATAAGGGCCCAGGATTCTTCCCATTAAAGGGCTTCAGGCAGTCACTACCTGCCCACTGGCATTGGCATGTGTGTGCAGGTCCTTGGGACTGTGAAAATGAGAAGGAGAAATCTAAACTGGCTTAGTAATCACTATGAAGAAGGAGGAGAAGGAGGAGGAGGAGGAGGAGGAGGAGGAGGAGGAAGAGGAAGAAGAGGAGGAGAAGGTGTTAACCTCATCCCCTCTTCCCTCTCTCCCTCCCACCCCTCTGAGATCTGTCAGTCTGTTCCATGCCTCCAAGCCTGTGGACCTATTTTGTTTGTCAGATTATTATTATGTTCATTAGATTCCACTACAAGTGAGATCATAGAGATTAACTGAAGACGTCATACACATATATGCATAAGCAGTGGGCACAGACACAGTGTGGTGAAGGCCTGGGGTGGGGCAGGGGCTGGCAGGAAATGGGTAAAGGGGGCGGGGGTTGGGAGACATCTGCCAGCAGTCAAATAAAATAAAGGACATAAACAGTCGGCATAATAAAATGGGAGGAAAGATTTATCTGTGTTTCACCTTTAACAACAACAACAAAGAATGTGTCAGTTCATGTGACTTAGAAACCCAGCTGGTTCCAAGAGCAGGCTGCTTGTCCCTCAAAGCTGTCGCCACTTCCTGCCTCTGCTTCCCTCCTTCCTGAGCCTCTCGCAGTTTCCGCGTGGTGACAGGCTGTTCAGCTCTCAGTCCCCTGCCCCGGGTCTGATTGTGACAGCAGAGGGGACAGCTCGTTTCCCAATGCTTTATCCAAAAGCTCTGGGCCTGATGACCGTCTCGTCAGGGTGGACTCCACGGCTGGGCCAGCCCGGGTCACTGGGCCCAGGGCTGCAGCAGGTGGACTGCGGACAGCAGGGAACTCCCAGCAGGGAAAGCCGTGCTGATACTGGAAGGGGAGTGTTCACGTCAGGGAGATGAAACCAGTGCTGCTGACCATCTAGAGCAGTGGTTCTCAACCTTTCCAATCTGCGACCCTTTAATACAGTTCCTCATGTTGTGATGACCCCCAACCATACTTCATAACTGTAATTTTGCTATTGTTATGAATTATAATGTAAATACCTGTGTTTTCCGATGGTCTTAGGCGAGCCCTGTGAAAGTGTCGTTCGACCCCCAAAGGGGTCGCGACCCACAGGTTGAAAACCACTGCTCTAAAGTCAGATGACTCAGAGCAATTTAGCTCCCAGGTGTGCGTAAGTGGGTAGGGGAGGGGGAGGAGCTCCATTTGGTTTCTTGTGAAATCCAGCTGGGTAAATTGAGTCCAGGGGTTCAGCCCCTGCATCTGAGAGGCTGTTCCCATCCCAGTGAGTGTGTTTCTGGTGCTCTTTGCTCTCTGCCTCTTGTGGGCCAGACTCTTCTCAGGACCTGGCCTGCCCCTCCACCACCGTATCCCAGGTCACGGTCATCTTCAAGGCCCAGGTGACCTTTGGCAGAGACAAGGTGGGAGCTTCTCAAAAAGGTAAGTGGCAATTTTTAAAAAAGAAAACTAATGAAAAAATTATAGCAAAATACAGAACTCACAATGCCCTAACAGGACACACTGTGTAGAGCATGTAGTTTCATTCAAATCAAGGGCAGCCCCGAATCCAAATGTCAGAGGAGTAAGGGACCTTTAAAAAGTCCCCTACTTTGCCCTCATTATGCTATTGATGGGGCACGGAGGGGCGGGAACAACTTCCCCAAATTAACCTCAGCTCACCCTTCACATGACCGACCCGTCAGAGCTGGTCCGGCCCGACAGCTAGTCCTGTTTTCAGACAGACACAAGGCTTTTGCTGCTCCAACCTTCTAAAATGATCTCTTGCATGGCTTACCTGTTAAAATATTTTTTAGCAGTTTGTATGACCAGATAATCTGTTCTCACGGTTCCCAAATGAAAAATTAAACAGGGAGTGACATCACAAGCCTTCCTCCCTCCCTGCCCCCCTTCCTCCTAATCTAGGCACGCCTGTTATTAGTTTCTGTTCATTCTCCAAGGGATATTTTGCACATAGACAACCAACTCAACGACATGCCCACGCCCGAATAAGACAACTGTAGCATTCAATACACTCTCTTTGGCATTCTGTGGTTTTCACTGGAGTCCTTACCTTGGAAAGCTTCCCATATGAGTATCTAATGAGCATCTTCACTCTCTTTACAGCAATTTCGATGGCCTCCAGTACTTTGCTATTAAAAACAACACTGCAACCACTGCCTTTATACATACGTCATTTCATGTGCTTGGGATTATATGTGTAAGATAAATTCCACAAAAAACGCAAGAGTGGAATCCCTAGCGAATGCACCTTTGTTGGCTCAACAGATGCTGCTGACTTCAGGTAGACGCTCACCATACCTGAGAGGCCTCTTTCCTAAGGTCCTCGCCACTCAGCCTGCTACCAAGTGTCATGTCTTTGCGTATTTGATACTGATGGGATGGCGGCTCAGTGTTTCTCCGTTCAAACTATAGAAATATAAACAGTAATAACGGGCTCTTCCTTTCTTCATGTCTCCTGAATCCCATGTCCAGGCTAATGTCCATCATCCTTCTGATGAGAGAGACCTCATTAGACATAGTCACACCTTTTCTTCACCTAAAATACATCATTGACATTGAAAACACAGAGCTCTGCCTCATTCATTCATACGGGAGGTATTTCCTGAGTATTTATCAGGTGTTCAGCTCCGGATGAAAGCCCTAAACAAGAGGGACACCTTCCCTGTCCCCTGGGCCGTATATTCTGATGGGAAGACATTTAGAAATGGGTGAACTCTGGTTGAAGAGAATGTAAGTGTCCTGAAGGGTAACACAGGGTGGCGTGGTGGAGGGGCCTCGGGTGGGAACAGAAAGGCCTGCCTCTCCGAGCTCCCCCTCCCCCCAAGAATGTTATGAGCAGACAGTACTCACTCACTATTAATAGTAGCAATTTGTTATTTATTAGTTTTGGCCTGAGTCGATCTGTTGCTTGGGTATTATGTAGCAAACTTTAATATCACCATTAAAACTGCCCCAGAGGTGCTTGAACTAGAGACAAAAAAGCCACTCGAGTTCCTCTGTGGGGCGGTGCTCAAAATCCAAATGTCAGTCCAAGTCCCAAGGACACAAGCTAGGACTCAGTTAACAGAAAAACCATCTCCTCCTTTCACCAAACTCTATCAACAGCTCCGCGTCTGCTGTACGTCTAGAAAATTTTGTTTGGACTTGGGATCTAGCCCGGTTAGGTGGTGCCCAGAGGACCAGATGCTCGGAGGACTGGTCCCAGGGGGCTGTGTGTCCCTGCTCCTGACCCTGTGTCCGTGACTTTGGACTAGCCTTGGAGAGAGACCTAACGGCTCTGGGCTGGTAGCTTGATTCCCAGCAGTGAGTCCATGTGCTGCTGTTCTAACTCTGACCTTAGCCTTGAGCCATGGTTTCCCCTTCAGAAGCCAACAGATCCCCACCTCGGACTTCAGTTCTGACAGGTATTGTCTCTGTGTGTGAAGGTCCCAGCGTCTCCCCAATGGGGACCTCACTTAGTTCCCGCCTATCTCTCTGCGAGGCCCTGGGCCTGTTACCTGCTCTGGTCAGTGTCAGCCATCAGGTGTGCCGTTCTCTGTCCCGGAGGCCGGGCATCGCCGGTCTCCACCTCATCGCGCTGGACGTTTTATCGGGTTGCTCTTTTTCTGGGCGCACCCACCGCTGCGCTTCCTTAACTGTCCTCCCACCACCCTCAGCTGCTCCCAACCTGGGGGCTCCCATCATCTTCCACTGGGGCCCTGGCCGTGGCCAGAGAAAGGCTGGATGAGGGAAGTGGCTTCCGACTAACGTTTTCAGGACTCTGTGACTCAGTCTCCCTGCTTCTACTTTCTGTGCAGCCCGGAAGACGAAGGGGCTTGCTAAGGTCACACCCTGAGACTGGCAGAATGCAGTCTTCAGAATGTGTTGCCCCCTCCCCCCCCAAAGGGAATGTGACTTCTATCCTCGAGAAGGTTCAGGCCTTCACAGCCGGGTGTCACTCCTGTGTCCTCAGTGGATCGGGCAAGGCCCACACATGCTTGGAACCTGATCAATAGTGGTAACAGATGAGCAAGTCTTGCTGAGGAGATGTTTGGAGCCAGTTCCTCTGCCCTTAGCTCTGGGAACGGGGCCAACATAAGGCTGACCGATGCAGTTCCCTCTCTTACTGAGCTTAGAGATAAACAAGGACTCAGACCTGAAGCCAATTCTCCTGGGAGGTTGATGAGATAATTACAACGATCTGGCCCTTTACAGACAAGAGGACAGGAGCTAGGCAAGCCGTGGAGCAGCCCGAGGGAGGGTGGTGGGCCAACCCCCAGGCCCACCTGTTTCCTACCCCCCACCCCATGTCTTGTTTCAGAGTGTTGGGCTCTATCATCTCGGCTAAGGGTGTGGCCAAGGTCTGATTGAGGGAAGGCAGTGACCTCAGTTTCTCAGAGACAGGAGCCCTCCCAGACTCTGTCCCACCTGTAGCAGAGCTGTCTCTGCCTGGAGTTCTGGGCCGGGCAGGGATGGGCCAGGTAGAAAGGCTCCACTCATCAGCTATATACTGTGTTCCCTAAGCACCCTCCTATCCACCCTATGCACCCCCCAATCTTTGCACTTTCAGGCTCTGCCCAGGATGTTCTTTCTGCCTGGGGTGGCCATTTCTGCCTTTCATTCCCTGTCAAAATCCTTTCTACTCTTCAAGGTGAAGTTTAAATACCACCTCCTCCAGGGAGTCTGTCCTGATTGCCACCCCTAAGTCCTCATTCAGGAGGAAGTAATGGCTCTATCTTCTGGCTTCACATACTGCTCAGTCTCTCCCTCCCTTATTGCAAAGACAGTAGCAAATTATGGGTTCCTTGGCGTGTGTTAGAGCATTCATCCACTCATTTCCCAACTGTTTATTGAGAACCTACTATGGGCCAGGGGTTATAGGCAAAGTCTCTGCTTTCATAAAATTTGCTTTCCGATAGGAGAATCAAAAAAAAAAAAAAAAAAAGCAAAGCAAGTAAACAAATGAAATATTTTTAGGTTGATAAAGGCCAATGAAAAGCATGATAAAGGGTTTCGAGTGGGGTGTGCATACATCAGGTTAGACAAGTCCATCAGGGACAGCTGCTGAGGAGGTGAAATTTGAGCTGAGTTATGAATGACGAGAAGCAGCCAGCTCTGGGGAGAGCTGGGAGAAGGGCATTCCAGGTCGAGGTGAGGACAGGTGCCAAGACCCTGAGGCAAGAAAATGCTTAGCGTGTTAGAGAAGCAAGAAAAAGCCCAGTGCTGTGGACATGGGTGTGTGTGCAGGGGGTGTGGGGAGAAGGAGGGAGGAGGGAGGTTGCAGGACCCAGTTCAGATCTGGCTTTGTGGGCCCTGGTGAGCCTCACGGGGTTTCCTAGACCCCTGGGAAGTGTCAGGCAGGGGAGAGGGGAGACCTGACAGGTTCATTCATTCATTCATTCATTCATTCAGTGATGATGCATGCCTCCCTGTGACACAGGGTTAGGTGCTGAGAACACGGGGAGGACTAGCCATGCTGTCTGCCCTCTGGATGTGTTTGTGGAGGGGAGGCGCCTCCCCTGAATGCACTCCACCTGCAAGGTCTGCCTTTCCTCCTGGCTGACTCAGTTATCGGATGTCAGGCACCTCGCCAGAGGGAGCTGTGAGCCGTGCTGCGTTAGAAATGCAGACCCCGGCCCCCTGAGCCCGCCGCATCGGAATCTGAAGCCGGTGGATGTGCAGTCCCTTGTAAGCTGAGGGTGGATTGGCCCGGAAGTAATCAAAGGGGTAGCAGACTCTTACTAACCGAGCGGAGAAGACAGTCCTGAGTCAGCCGCCAGCTCAACAATGCACGGCGGGGGCTGCAACCGCTTACATCACTGCTTCTCAAAACCCAAGCGCACGCACGTGTGCGGGGAGTCTTGTTACAAAGCAGCTCCTGGCTCGGGGAGTTCAGAGACGGAGCCCCGAGCTCTGAGTTTCTAACCAGCTTTACAGGGACGTGGTCGCCCAGGCCGCGGAGGACAGCGCCTCGCCCGACACTCACACAGGGGCCCACTCGACGTCCACGATGACCCTGCTGTGAGGTGTCCGTGTACATTGTGTGGATCAGGAAACCATTTGTAGCCTTAAACCTGAGCCGTGGAACCTCGGCTTGTTTTTCTCACCTGCAAAATGAGGCTGACGGTATCACCGCCTGCATGAGAGAACTTCTCGGAAGAGTCAATAAAACAAAACATGTCATGTGCTTAGCATAATGTTTGGCACACAGCAGGGGCTCGATATTTGGCAGCTTTTTCAATTTTTTTTCTGGAACTGAAAAAGTCCAGCTTCTCTGTTTCCAAAGTGGGGGTTCTTCCCACCAGGTTGGTAGAAACCAGTGAGGTTGCCCAGCTGGAAGTTGGGGTGAGCCATGAAAGATTTAACAAGAAGGTGAACGGAACCGATAGGTGGATTCCTAAGGCCGCGGGACGAGCTCACATCTGCCCTCTGAGATTACTGTGTGTTTGGAGCTGGTGACCTCTGAGAAGCTCCCCCTCTTCAGCCTGTGCTTTCTCCTCCTCGGGGCCACCTGCTCACAGCCTGTTTTGGCAAGAGCCATGACCTCCAACCTCTCACAGTTCAGTGGCAGCTATCGCAGACCCTGTCCTGTGCCAGGAGTGGCTTCCCCGTCGCCATGGAAATCAAGAGGCCATCTCCGAGAGCAGGTCCCGGCTCCTTCAGGCTTAGTGGATGAGTGACCTTGTCACTGCCCTAAAGAAAATAAAAATAGCACAACTCTTGAGGTTGACATCCACAGATTAGGACCACAGGGTCCCTGCCTGCTTTCTCAGCCTCCGCTTGGATCCCTCTGCCCCGTCCGCCCACCGCCTGCTCACTCCCTGCGCACTCCCGTCATTCCTCCAGTGCTTCATGTCCTTGTTTGGGAAATGCTCACCTGCATTCCTGGTTGCCTGGCAACCTCCTAAAGTCACGTCCTTGGCACATCTGATCTGTGCCAAGACTGTTGTAGACATTGAGAACACGGCGATGAAGGCAAGGTTCACCATCCCCGCCCTCGTGGAGATGACATCTTATTTGGGGGAAACAGACAATACGCAATACACAAATAAGCAAGGTACTGCCAGACAGTGACAACGCACACGGGAGGAGAGAAGTGATGTGACAGAAGCTGGGGGTTGTCTGTGGGGCGGCTGCGGGAAATGATGAGATGGCTGGGGAAGAACTCCTTGGGGAGGGTGTGTAGCTGTGCCGACCGATGCCGAGGAGCTGGCAGGTGGGAAGATGGGCAAAGTTCATTCCAGACCGGAAGGAAGAGAGGACCACCAGGAACTGAACGAAGGGCAGGCGGCCAAGGAGAGGGAGGAGGGCCGGAGAGCTGTGAGCTGAGCTGGAGAGGCCGGCAGGGGCACCATGCTGAGCCTCTGCCCTGGCTCCCACCCCAAAGTGCTTTCCGTGTTGGGGTGTATGTAATCAGGGCACCGGGGGCCGGGCTTTTTGTGCCAGTAGCCTCAGAGCAGAGCCTGGCTTGCAGTCAGGACTCCCTAAGTGTTGATTGAATGGGCCAACGTGAGACAGAGATGGAGAGTGTGGGGATGGAGGCTGGGAGATGCAGCTCCTCCGAGGCGGTCTTTGCTGAATCGGCGCCTTCCATACACGTTTTTCCACTAATTCTGTTAGTAACTGGGCCTGGGCCTCAGCCCCAAAACAGCTCCAGGAGCAGCCCTGCCTCCGGCTGAGAGAAACATAGGTCACCGCTCGGTGTTCTGAAAAGGAACGTGAGCGGTTGATCAAGACCCAAAATAGAAACGGGAACTGAGTACACATGGCCTGAGAGGAAGAACAGAGACCCGGCCTCCCCAAGGAATCAAACAGGAGGGCAGACACGGGGCACTGGCCGAGAGGGGACCTGACAGCCGCGATTGCTGGAAAGAAGTCAGACCCAAGTGGAGCAGGGCCGGGAGCAAGGGTCCGAGTCACCCTGGATGAACTAGCCCCACTGGGCCTTTCCTGTGCGCCCAGTGAAAACCGTCCCCTCAAATCCTGTTCCATTTCAGGAAACGGTCCTGAACGTTCCACATTAGGACCAAGAGTCAGGTCTGGGCTGTGGGTGCTCAGGGCAGGTGCCCCGGCCCAGTGTGCTGCTCACATCATAAGCTGGGACATTGTACCCTGGGGGTTAAGCAGCCTTCCTTTCCAGGCAGGGAAAGGCTGAACTACAGCCTTGTCACCGTAAAACATGGATTTCAGTCCCTCAAGGAGCCTTACACGATTCCTGTGCCAGCTTCAAAGGAGAGAGGGAAAATAGGCCAGATTCCATGACCTGTCAAGACCTTCTTGCTCCCTCCTGTCCTGGGAGAGGAACTTGGAAAGCCCGGCCTCACCTTCCCAGAGAAGCCACAGGCACCAGGGTCCGGATGCACGTCCTTTGTGGGCTGACGGCTTCTGTAACTACCCTGGACCACTGCTGAACCTGCTCTTTGGGGAGGATGGGGGCAGGCCAATGGCAGGTGACCTCTCTCTTCTGGTCTGATGGAAGTGTTACAGTCAATCTATGCTGCGAGCCACTGAGTCCAGATGCCCACGCCTGAGAGTTTTTATAGGACAAAGAGTCTTTATGGGGTGGGCTGAATTCCTTATTGTAGCAGGTTGTCTAAGGATCCTATTTAAGTTCTCGGGTGTTCAGAAGTCTCTACGAACTTTCTAGGTTTTATTTGGGATCTTAGTTGACATTTCTATTGTAAGAACTTCTATAGCACATGGACAGGGAGTGGTTGGAGAAAGCAGAAAAAAAAATGAGACATTTTGAGCTGTGCTAGTGAGAGGGATCCCTGTTCTGCCATTTGGGAAGGAGTTTGGTTTCTTCCTGATCCAAAATAAAGTGGATCAAGACTGGTCTTCAGTCACGGTGAAGAGCAAATATAAGATTTTCCAGGTGTGTTGGTTTGGGGACCTGTGGGCCAGGCTCACTGAACAGACTTCGGGGTGGGTACTGGCTGTGCCATTGGCTTGCTGTGTGCCCTTGGACAAGTCACCACCTGTCTCTGAGCCCTACGATGTGAGCTGCTGACTTAGGGCCCCAGCTTTCTCTGGAAAAGGAGCGGGCTGGATTAGATCATGATTTCTTTAAACCCGTGACTAATTATCACAACAGTAAAAACAATTAAATCACAGAGCAGGAAATTGTGCACAGTTTAATCCTCCTGATTAAGGATAGGTGAACATATCAGAGAGACGTTAATCTATCTCTAACTCCTTTAACCACCTGGTCTTCCTGTTTTACAGAGTGAGAGCAGACTGCAGGCTCAGCCCTCCTTACACAGCATGTCTCTACCGAGATAAGGATGGAATCAGATGGTTTTGTTTTTATTTTATTCATTTTTGTGGTTACCTTTCTATGACAAGTCATCCTGGTTTCCCATTTACGGCAGCGATGGGGTGTTCTTTTCTAACATGTGTTTCTGTAGATGAGAACATTTACAGAAACCTATGAAGGAGGTATTGGCATATGGCAGAACTGAAGTTGGTACATGCACGCTGGGAAACCCTGGTCTAGATGATCTGCAAATATGGCTGTGGTGTTGTTGTGTTTTTTGTTTTTTTTTTGTATTTTTTTGTTTGTTTTTCCATAAAATAATTTGGCTCTTGACATCTTAAGTCTCTCTGGAAAAAAGCAAAGTGTAAATAATGAATGAGCGACTACATAAATTTACTTCCTGTTTTCCTTGTTTCCAAATCTCATTGGCTCTTTGCTCAAAGTATTTTTAAACTGATTGGCTGTTTGCTTCAAATTATGAATTTAAAAAGTTTTGGCGCGGGCTGCAGGCCTGGTGTGTCTGCTGGGCTGGAGTCTGGGCGTGCCACCAAGCCGCTTTGGCTGGGTGACAGTTCAAACACAGCCCAACAGCTGGCCCTGCCAGGAGAGTCATCGGTGGGCAGATGCCACAGACACAGAGTCCTGGGCCCTGCGGGGGATCGAGGGGCTGGTGGCATCGGACTCAGGGGGGCCATTGCTGATTCCCTTCTGCCCCCACCTCTGCTTTCTACTTCCTCCTCCTCAGGCCCTGCGTGGGCTCTGACTTCAGTGCTCACTGGGCACTGCTCCTCTGGAGCCAGAGTCAGTGGGACAGGGAGACGGGACTTTCTCATCAGTGTGCCTCACGCTGCAGGTGAAGGCCTGACCGAGGATTTGAGACCCTTTCAGCAGGGCCACGCCTGCCCCTCAGCCCAATTCCAGCCACGTGGTTTCATTTGTAAACTCCACGGGCAAGGTAAACAGAAGCAGATTAGTACAGTGTCCTGAAAACTTTCTAGTTGCTCCAGCGGCACAAATAGTTATTACAGCAAGCATAGAGCGAGAGACTCCACAGCGCTGCTGTGGTGATGAGGGCAATCAGCGTGGAGAGAGCGCCACAGTGGTGTCCGCTCATGGCGGCCCTCCATAAACAACAGCGGGATTCCTGTTTCACTCCTCACGCTGGAAGTGGCTCCTCCTGGGTCTCAGCATGATTGCTGAATGAGCAAGCGATGGAACTGGCCGCCTTAGAGGCAGAAGCTAGAGGTGTCCACGCTGAAGACGTGAGCTGCCGACAGCGAAGGCATGTCACGCTAAAGACATGAGTAGTCGTAGGCCCTGCTCCTCCCGTCAAATATCAAAATAGACGTGAAAGTGAGCTCAGAGACAAGCTTCCCATCTGCACCATCAGGCAGGGTGTGTGTGTGTGGGGGGGGCTTTGAGTGGCTAGAGCCTGCAGAATGGCTTTCTGTTTACCCTCCCCTCGCCACACACCTGATTGTAAAGTCAGCCACGAAGCCACCAGAGTGTGGCAGCAGCCCTCGCACAGGCGCTGGTTGTGAGCAGTGGCGCAGGTGGGCGTTTCCTCGCTGGCAAAGGCTTCCAGAGTGTTTGAGGTTTGGCAGGAAGATCCAAGGAGTCTGCTGCTGACTCAGCAGAATATTGAGGAGATGAGTCTGTCTTCCGTTCAGAGTTTCTGTTTCTCCTCTCCTGACCTCAGGGTGTGACGAAGATAACCTGCCGGAACCCCAAACCTCCCTCAGACCGATGAGAGGAGAGGCGGGCAGCAGAGAGGCCACGGTCAAGAAGAATGAGAGAGCAGAGTCCACGCGACAGTCTCTTTCTGGCCACCTGGATGTTGCTGGACTCCCAGTGGCATAGGAAGTATGTGGGGTCAGTAAACCTCCCGAAGTTCCCCACCAAATGGTCTCTACATTCGAGGTAGCTTAGGATCAGGTCCCCAAGGTCAGGGGTCTCGGTTAAAGGTCTCTGCTGGCCAGGCACGCCATAGAGGGGGTCTAGGGGAGCCACGAGAGGCACTGTTGGCAGTGGAGGGCTCACTGAGTGCCAGGCAGTACATGCAGCCCGTTTTGTGGGTCATCCCCGCCAACCCTCCACCAGTGCTGCGCGCATGGTCGTAAATGTCCACTATTTATGGTCCCAGGCAGCGTGCCCACTCCCCGAGCCCTGGCTGCCTTTGGGAGTTCTCTCGCTCAGTGTTTATGGTCTCCGCGGGCCGGTAAATCAGACGGCTTCCCCTCTCGCGACAGTGCTTGAAGGTTTCTTCAAACCACACTGGTGAGGCGGGAAGGTTGGGCTGGGACTTCTCCTTTCCGGGACGTGGGGTCCGGAGTTTATCAGCGGAGAGCAGAAGTCCTTGGGTCTTGATTATAGCTCCAGTTCCGGGCCGGGCTGCCAGGTAACGTCTGCTGTCTGCTCTGCGCTCAACCCAAACCTTCTCCTCTCCCCCCTTGAGCTGGCCCACGCCCTCCAGTCCATTTCCTTTAGCCAGAGCCTTCGAGGGGCCCTGGGTTCTGTCTGCAGAGCCCAGGAACCTAATTCTAATGGAACCGAAGCCTCTGTGCTCTCCAGGCCCAGGGTTCGAAGAGGCCATGCGTCTGCCAGTCTGAGAATGTCCGATTCTGAAGTGATCTGCTTAATGCCTTCTCTGCGGCGAGAGCTGCACAGGGCTCACACCTGCGAATCCAGGCAGCTTGAGCCACCAGCTGAGTCAGCAGGAGGGGGTGTGAGCTCAGCTGACAGCACATCCCTCACTCCCGCTGGCCTTTCCCTGCAGGCTCCACAGGGCAGGTCCTGCCAGCCTCATCCCTGTGCTCCCCCATAGACTTGGGGTTCACCATCCCCTGCGACAATGTTCAGACTAGGGAAAGCTGAAACTGAGCGACAAGTTTTTGCCCCATAGACGGTCCCTGGGCTGCACCAGGGTTGTTCAGCCACTAAGCAGCAACGAGCAGGGCCTCCTGGCATCCCTCTCCATCCTCCTCCCGGGGTCCCCCAGGAGCTCTGAAGAAGCACAGAAGTTGAAGGAAGATTGAAAAACTGCTGAGCCAGCAGTTAATTTGAACAGAATTGGATTCAGTGGACATGGAGTTGGGCAAGGTCTGAGCTAGAAGGCTAGCACTGTTGAGTTCTCTCTCTCTCTCTCTCTCTCTCTCTCTCTCTCTCTCTATCTCCTTTGTTTTGTTTTCTGCCCCCACTCATCCCCCTCTGGGCCTCTTTCTCCCACCCCCACCCCCTCCCCATCAAGATCTGGCTGAAGTGGCTTGCAGAGAGATGAAAAAAGGCAGAAGGTGGAAGCTGATGGAGAGCTCATCTGGGGAACAGAGCCGCTCCCAGCAAAGCACTTGGGGTGCCTCGGATTTACAGAAACTGGTGGAAAGAGGGAAGAAGTCACTGAATAGGTATGTGAGCAGCTAAAAGACAGCCAAGGATACAGGCCACCTGCTGAGCTGTCTGCCACCAGGGCATTTAGGTGGTGCCGGCTTTCTGGGAGCACCGTGGACCCAGCAGAAGGGCCTTTGCACCAGCAGGGAAGCTGGCCGGGTTCTTTGGCTGTGTGTCTGTCCTGCTGGCTGTGGTGCTCAGGGGTTGGACCCCTCTCTAAGGAGTATACTCATTATAGGAGCCTCTGAGTTAGCGTTTGGGGCTGTGGAAGCCAGACATGGGTCAAGTTGAAGTGCCTGTGACTCCATGGTTTGCCAAGTGCTTGTGTGCACATGACCTCAAGGTTCATGTGAGGTGTGCCGGGAAGGTATGTGTGAGGAAGGTGACACAGAGGCTGCTGTCCCAGACACTACTGATGTCATCACTGTGTAGAGGAAGCAGGGCATGAATGGGATGGGAAGAGAAACACAGAACAGACGGGCTAATTGCCGGGTGTTCTGGGTTTGGGCTCCCACATATGCCCAGCCCCCAGGCAGGTCGGCGGTGCTGTGCATTCCATTCCCGATAGGTCAGGCTGGCTTTGTGTTAAGTTTCCTGGATCGTGCCACTCAAATGTGTCATGTGTACTTGGTTGTCATAGCACGTTGCTCAAAGAGGATGATCTTTCCGGCCAAAGGTCACACGCTGGCTGCCCGAGCAAGCTGTGCTAGCCCCGGAGGGGTGTTGTTTGGTCTGCATCGGGTTTAAAATTTTGAATTGGTTGCTAACGTTTGAAAATTGGAAGCTCTCTGCATTTGTGGTTGTCTTGAAAAAAAAAAAATTGGAGGATCTGACAACATTGGTGTTTGCAACTGCCCAGTTCTGAGTCATGGGTTCATCACAGACCTGCACCAGCCCGCTTGGCTTCTCTGTATTAACTACATGACCCACATGCACTCGCCTTTGAGACCCGTGGCCCAGGCTGCTGTCTTGTGTAATTTGCCATGGGGAACAGAGTTTGGTAAACTACAGCTTGGGGGCCAAATCCGGTCCTTGTCCTGTTTGGATAAATAAAGTTTTATTGGAACACGGCTACATTCATTGTTGACATATGGTCCATGGTTGCTTTCATACCTGTCAAAGTGCAGTGATTGCTAGAGAGACCATAGTGTCTGCAATTCCTAAAAAATTTCCTCTCCAGCCCTCTGCAGAAAAAGTTGATCCCTGCTGGAGACCATGGCCACAAGGCTGACTTTTCACTACAAAATGGCCCATCTGAGTGTTTTTAAATAAAAGTTTTTTTTCCTCTTGGAGGAATTCTACTTCATTTTCATGCTCTCGGGGCCTATTTATAACCTACCCAACTGAGAGGGGAAGTGGGGGACCAATTGTTCCCTGGGCCTGAGTTATTACGAGGTCGTACAATGTCAGTTTCAGTGGTCAGGGCCCTCAGGCAGTTGGCTTCCTTTCATGTTTCCCTTGCCAGCCCTGTCCGTGAGGAAATACCTGGAATTATTGGCATCCTGCTTTTCTGTAGACTCTACCTCTAATCCACAGGGACTCGCATTGCTGTTGTTATTGTCGTTTATGAGAACAATATCTCACACGTGTGCGGTGGAAGTGGCTGACTCACAGTATTCCTGTACCTCTTCTCACGTTCTCTTCCCAAGACCATCCTGCAAGGCAGGTTGCCTGCCCCCTGGATGGCTTTCTTCCTCCCATCTTCCTTGCTGTGGGCCTAGCTCTAGGCAGCGACTGAACATGCCAGACTCTTGCTTTTCTAGCCTTCCATAGCAGCTGGGGTGATCACATGACTCTATGTTGGCTAATGATAGATAAGGGAAGTCTTCCAGGAGGCGTCTGGGAAATGTTTTCCTCCCTCATAAGAAAGCATTATGTTCAAGAGAATTTCCCGTGTCTCTTCCTTTTGGTTTCCGTGTTGCTTTGTGGGGATGTGATGGTGGGAGCTTTGCAGCCATCTTGGGACATGAGGTGAGGTATCAGTGCTACCCGGAGGATATTGGGACGGGGGAGGAGAAAATCCTGCGTTCCTGGGGACATCGGTAAGCCTGGAGCCATTGCCCCGCAGATGGCTTTTGTTCAGGGAGATGCTAATAAAACTGTCTTATTAAAGCCATTTTGGGTCAGGTATTACGCTCTTTTACAGCCAAAAATATGTCATTTCAAATTACAGAGTTCAAAAATCGTCACAGTTCTTACTCTGGGTTAGGTACTGTTCCGAGTGCCTTCCAAATAGTAACTCACTTAGTCTTCACAATGACACTAGAAAGTAGGTATCATTATCCCGATTTTATAGAAGTGAAAAGTGACATTCAGTAAATGCTAATACTGTATGAGGTCACACACCCGGTAAGAAGCAGAGCTAGGATTTAAGCCTGGGTAGCCTGGCTCCAGAGGGCCATGACCTTCCTCACTGTACTGGACTCCCTCTCTAGAAGAAAGGAAATGGCTGGCTCCATGTCACATGACACAAGTTGTCTCACCGCACCTGGTGCTACCCTAAGCCTGGGACAGGCCCTGGAGTGGTCTGTGCACCGTCCCTCCCTCTCCTTGCCAGACCCTGAGGTCTCCATCTTCATTACTCTTGAGCTGGGCTCAGTCCTACATTGTAGTGGGTGCTCAACCCTAGGACTAGATTTCAAAGCTCTTTGCTACCTACCTGCTGTTCCTCCTTCCTACCTCCTGGCTGCATGCATCAAACAATTGCCAGCCTGGGTGAGCTCAGGAGGAGGGGGTAGCCAGCCTGGTACCCTGTGCCTTGTATCTTACTGGGGGACCACACATAGTGGCCACAGTTTGGAGTTTGAAGTCAGGCAGTGTTAAGATTCATTGTGGCTCTGCAACTTCTAGCGGTGTTATGGGAAAACCCCCTCCCCTCTCTGAGCTTCAGTGTGCTCTTCTATAAAATGCAGTAATAATGACCTACGCAATGAGGAAATTTTGAGTATTAAATTGGTAGGCATATAAAATGCTTAACTAAGTCCCTGTCACCAAGTCATTACCTAGTGAATGGTAAATACCGCTGTTAGTGAGGCTGGTTTCTTCTTATTGTCACTATGTGTGAGGCTGCTTGTGGGCTACCATGTCTGGGGACCCTCTGTTCTGAATGAGGTGGGCCAGAAGTCCTAGGAGTGCTTCCCCACCTGTCAAATGCGTGTGTCGGCTGAAATGACCCCTAGGCTTTTCCAGCTGGGACAGACCCTCCTGTGAGACACAGGCCTCCATTCTCTCTGGGGCTCTGCACAGCCCAGGAGCAGTTACCATCCCTCAGGGACCTGATTCAATTGCCTCCCAAATTGTCCAAGGTTCCCATCAGCCACCAGCATGCCCAGTGCCTGGCGTGGGGTGCATGGTCAATAATTCAGGGCTGGGTGAATGAATGAACTCCACCGAGTGAGTGAGTGACCTCTGAAGGTTGGGCAGGTTTGGTTTCTTGGAGTGTAAATATTTAGAATATGACCATGATTATAGTTTTTGGCAAGGGGAATCACTTACTCATGGTTATGGCCTGAACCTGACCAGACTGGGAGCCAGCACCAGAATAAACTGGACTGAACTGCCAGCCTCAGAGCCAAAGGGAGACTGACTTTCCATTGACCCATGAGCCAGGTCTGGTTTTTAGAAAGAATTTTACAAACATTCCAATATCTAGCAAACCTGTCAAACCAGATGCATCCTTGCACTTGCTTCTAAAACCCTGAACTGGGACACAATTAGACCCCAAGTGATTCTTTTCTATAATATTGCACAGCATAGGTAAATAATACAACACGTGTAAATAACACTTGCAGGGCACGTTGTGCTAAGTGCATTATCTCATTTGTTCCTCAGTTAAACCTGTGAAGTTCATACAGGTGAGGACAAGTGAGGAAAATTCAACAGCTGAGTAATTTTTGCCAAGGTCACATGACCACTAGGAGGCAGAATGGACAATGGAACGCAGGGCCACTGGGTTTCTCAGCATCAGTGATGACGACAGTGTATGGAGCCTACTTACCAGGCAGTCCAGCTGGACAATTTGGGTGCGTAAACTCATTCGATCCCTACAGCTGTCTGATCCCATGTATCAGGTCTCTGTTTCCCCTTCTGCAAAATGTGGAGGTAACCGGGGCTTCTTCCTGGGGCTGCTGGAGGAGCAGTGAGAGAACACACTTTAAGTCTGGCTCAATGATCACAACACATTTAACCATGAGCAGCTTTTATTGTTATTAGAGTGATCCACCAGCTGAGGGAGATTGAAGAACCACTGCTCCATTGCTCTGTATAGAGAAGTCCTGAAATCTTCGCAGCCTCTACTAGAGACACACGTGCTCTTGGGACACACACACATGCACCTGCACACCTGGACATAACACAGGAGTGGCACACACATGTACACACACATGCATGTATACACTATATGTGGTATATATACTCAAATGCATACACATACGACAACACATCTATGCTATATGCTAGCACATGTTTGTATGCACCCACACAAGTGCTCACACACACGTTGCGTATGCACATGCCCTCCCCTTCTTTGCCTAACACCTGCTCATGCTCAGCTCTCATCCTAAAGATCACAGCCTCAGGGCTACTGCCCTGACCTCCAGGTGACCCCAGGTCACTCCGGCTGTGTTCTCCTGGCCTCTAGCACTTTTCCTCCTCTGTTTTCATGACAGTTGTCATTGAATAATCGTGTAATCAGCTGCTTAGTTCTATATGTCCTGCTAGAATGTTAGCTCTGCAGAAGGCAGGAGAAAAGCATATTCTCCACCGACCCAAAGCACCCAACACAGGTTGGCACACAGTAGGCCTTTGCCATTGAACAGAACCAGCGGTCCCTTTTTGCATGCAGCGTGGGGAATAAGCTGATTCTGAGTGGGGCTACCTCAGGGAAGGTTTTTGGCCTGGGGGTCTGTGATGGTTTGTAGACTCACCCGAGAGATCCAAGCCTCCGAATGCTGTGGAAGTTGGCAAGAAAGAAGCCCAGCTCTTAGTCACCAGGAAAAGAAGTGCTGGTGGTGGATGGAATGTCTAATGGGCTTGAAACGCAGACAGTTCCTTATTGCTTCTCCCTCTGCCTTCCCCAGGGAGGTTAGGGGACACCAACAGCTGCCACAAGTAATAAGGCTGAGGAGGCATTGGCTGGGCTGGGACTGTGTTCTTTCTTCCCATCCAGACAACACAGTGAGCAGCCCCGTTAGGAGCAGGGAGGGTGCCTGATGGAAATGGGAACTGCAGGGCGACTCCGGTTAGACTACAGAGGGTCCCCGGCCTGCGTAGCGATTTTCTGGCTTCACAATGGTGTGAAAGCAATTTGCATTCAGGAGAAACAGTACTTTGAATTTTGAACCTTGAGCTTTTCCTGGAATACCAGTATGTGGTTCCATGTTCTCCCATGACACTGGGTAGCGGCCACCCTGCAGTCATGAGGGGAAACAGCCGATTCTGTGTTGTCAGCATGGCTTTGGATGTTACGTTTTGCTTTTGTATCCCATCCTGTCTGCACAACTCCCATCTGTGTCTCCTGCTTCTGGTGTGAGTGAGAAGATGGCAATTGCAGATGCTTCTTGACTGACGTTGGGGTTATGTCCCACTGATGAAAGTGTTCTGAGCATGTTTCAGGGAGGACAGGCTACACTATGATGTTCAGTAGGTGAGGTGTAGTAAATGCATTTCTGACTTACCATGGATTTATGGAAACTTAACCCCATTATAAGTTGAGGAGCAGCTGTGATTTATTTTCCTTCATTTATTTACTTAAGGAATAGCTGGGGCACCTTCTAGCTGCCGGGGATACAGGAGACATGGGATCTGCGTAGTCCGTGGCCTCTACACGCTCACAGCTGCTGGAGAGGTGGAAAGGCACAGGCAATCAAAATGCTGCCGGGGACGTGCGGAAGATGAGGTCCTGTGTGGGGATGTGGGTGGCTTCTGGAGAGGAGGTGTCTAAGCGAAGACCGGAGAGTGAGCGGCCGTTGGGCAGGCTAGGAGGAGGGGAAAGGGGACCTGAAGGAGGAAGAGTTTCTGGGTGAGCCCCGGAAGGGAGGAGGGAGATGGTAAAAGTTCAGCGTGGAAGCTGCTGTGGGTCTGGATGGAGGGAGAGTAGGGTCCCGTGGGATGCGTAGCTCATCCAAGTGGCCCCTGGAGCCAGCCCCCAGGGTAAGGGCAGATGGATCCTGGGAGCACTCACAGGCTGAGGGAGGACCTTCCCTCAGGGAACTGGAGGTGTGTCTGAGGCTGGTGGGGGAGGGTCGGCAGGCTGGCACATTTGGGAGCAGGGCGCTCCTCTGCATCAGAGTGTAGGGAGGAGGGAGAGGAGGTGTCACCCACTGCTGTGCGGCCACCATCTTCGGGCCTGTTTTCTCTCCTGGGCAGGGAGGCCCTGGTGACCTCTCACACACTTCCCAGCAGCTGCTCTTGGGCTCTGGTGGCTGGAGCAGCTGTGTGCTTCCGCGTCTCCCACAGGCCACTGTGTACCCTGCCTGGAGTTTGTCCCCCCAGTCCCCTCTGTCCGGCATCCACCCTGGCCACTCGCCTCCTTTCCTCTGTCACTCTCCAGAAGCTGTCACCACAGCAGCTCATGTCACATTAATGGGAACGTGACGGCGGGGATGATACCACTTCTTCACTGTCTTCCTGCGCCCTTCTCCACGCCAGGCACCTGCCTTCTCTCTCTTCCTCAAGCACATGGAGCTTTCTTACCTAGAAGTCTTTGCCTCTTCCTTCCCTCCTCTCTCTGCCTGACCCATTCTCCTCCTTCAGTTCCAAGCCAAGCACAGTTTCTGCAGAGAAGTCTTCCTGAGGGTCCACATTCTCTAGTCCACATTCTCTGTATGTTTCCTTCCCAACACTTGTCACAGCAGAATTTCACCCAGTGTTGTCTGATCACTGAATGCCCACACCCCCTGTAAGATACACACAGACAGGGCAGGAGACAGGTCCAACAGGCTCATGGCTGTATCTTATCACTGGGCACTGTCCTGGGTACACACGAGGTATTGAGTGTCGTTGAATGGCTAAATGACATCTCAATGGATTTGATGCATTTCATACATATGCAAGTTATGAATTATACTCAAGCCAGGCCTATCAACAAGCTCTGTTTTACTATCACAACTCATAGTGACATATCCTGGTCACTAGAGGGCGATGTGAAACCATAAAGCTGGGTGGCCTCAGGGACCCCCGCCCCTCTTTGAAAAGTGGAAGTTCACGGTTGAGCCACTTTCTAGTCTCTCCATCCCCTAGAATAAAACTTAAACATATAGAGACTGTTAGGAGTTGGAAGGCTTGTCAGAGCCCGTTTGGTCCAATCCCAGACTTTGATGCCTGAGAGAGTGAGTTCCCTCTGCCTTCGAGGTGTAGACTTGGCCCCACGGTGTAGATTCCTTCCCAGCCGTGGGCAACCCCTCTTTTTCAATGTTCCTGTTTTCTATTACATAGGACAGATGGTTGTCCCTAATCTGGCCATCCATCCAATACATGTTTATGGACTCCCTACTATGTGCTGGGCACTGGGGTGGGTGCTAGAAATCCCCGCGTACGAAAGGGTCCCTATCTCACGGAGCCCAGCGACCAGCTGGGATGGCAAACATCGAGGAGTGATATGCAGTTACGCGCCGTGATTAGTGGGAAGTCGAAGGCCGAGTTTGAAGACAGGCTATGATGGGGCTCTAATTCTTTCTCGTGGTCATTCCTGAGGGAAGGGCCAGTTAGCAGAGAACTAGAGGCTGAGCAGCCACTGGCGAGCGATCCAAAGACCAGCTTCTGCCCACATGCCCATGTGGGCTGCCAGCTGCTGTTGGGCAAGTGTTTTCTGCTTGTTCACTATCCTCCCATCCACATCACAGGAGAAGCCTTCTGAGCCTGCTGATTAAGAGGGGCTTGTCTGGGGTACTCCTGGGCAGATTTCTCAGTCACAGGAGGGGGTCCAACTCTTGGGTGAAAAGGGGCATCTGCACTGATGGCCTCCAGACAGGGCCAGGGACTGACCCTCCATGCTTTGCAAGCTCTGAGGAAGCTGCATTCAGGCAAGAGGACTGTGGCCTTAAGGCCCAGCCCTAAGACCCCTTCTGTGTGGCTCAGACTGCAGGCCTCCAGGCACGGAGCTGGTTAAGTATACAGACCCCTTGTGCACCCCAGAGATAAGGTAGATTGGAGAAAGGCCCCGAAACCTGCATGAACATGAGCCCTTCGGGAGATTCTGATGCATATTGAAGCCTGGAAATCGTACCCTTGACCTTTCTGTAGCAAGAACGTATGATTCAGGCTTCCAATTGGCCTTGACTTATATTCTGTTATGTGTATTCCAGAAAAGTTGTGGCTCAACTCAATTTTTGCCATTCCAATTACATCCTCAATGCACTTAGAGCTAAAGAGTCATCATTTGGGATATGAATTTTCACTCCGATGAAATTCTGTCATGTGTATTAATTTTCCTAAAATGAGGGTCATGTCTATTTGTGCTTCACAGACTAATTCATTCACCCATTAGAAACACCTAGCATTCGGCTTTGTGGAAGGTGGCAGTCTTAGTTTCCAGAGGGTGGGGAGATTGCAGAAGACCTGTGGCAGGAGGCACAAAGAATGACATTTCTAAGCCTAGGGTTAAGCTCCTGCAGGTTAAACTATTTACTTATTTCAGACTTATAATCACTGTCCATCTGGGACAGGTGAGCCCAGACCAGGGTTCCCTATTTTCAGCTAAAAATCTGATGTCCTTGAGTTTGCTGTGAGGCTACAGTTTCGTGGCTCCTGCCCAGGACAGACATCGCGGGGTTAGCGAACACTCCAGTCCCTTGTTCTGAGCTGACAAAGGGGCTCAGGCAGAGATGCCTTATACCATGCACAAGGAATATTTCATTCAGAATTCTTATCTCCTTGATCTGTTGCTCTAGCCTTTGGCTTGCCCATCATTTCCCATTCTTGGGGGCAGTTGCAGTAGGTGGCTGGGCTGTCCAAGTTGACCCATTCAACTGTCATCTGTCCCAGGCTGGCCAGGGATCCCTGAGGAAGGGACAGAGAGGTGAGTAGGGACAATACCATGCAGATAAGCGCAAAGGCTGCAGGTCTGTTCAGGCGGTGGCTACTGCAGGTCATGCTGAGTCAGAAGCCAGGCTGTTAGATCCGAAAGGACAATGAATTAAATTTGGGGCCCAAAGATCCGCCCCCTATCATTTGCATTGAAGCATAGAGAGGAGATGGCATCTGGAGGGACTGGGGGTCAAAGTAAAAATAGCAGGAGCAGGAGATGAGCGTGACAGGAAGCCACGCCCCCTGAAAGGGAAGAAGGGGAAAAGGTGGGCCCCAATGCCAGAAAGAGGCATTGGTTTTCATCACAACTGTTGACGTGGGTTTGCCGACATGTTCACTGCATGTACACGTCAAATGTATACACGAGGGTGGTCCACGGACTCTCTCTGTATCCCTGCCACAGATGTAAGACAGGCCGGTTTTCCCCCATTGCCAGTGAGGAGACAGAGGCCCCGAGACAGCGACTTCATGGCAAGGCCAGGAGGAAGCCTGGGTCTCCCACCTCTATGCCCATGCATCCTGTGGGTACTCATTCAGATGACACTTCGTGCAGGGAGCAATTGTGTAGCAGCGGGAGCCGGCCCCTCTCCCATGCTCTCTCCTTGAGGTGCCACCTTAGAACTCTGTTTGGAAGCCACCAGGGTGCAGGTCACCCAGAGCCACGGCCACTCCTTGGAGGGGGAGGGTGCTAGCTTGCTGTAATATGATGATGAAGACTGTGCTCTGCAATTGGACCTGGTGATGCACACAGGAAAGAACAGGAAGGAAAAGATAGGAAGGGGGGGCAGGACTCAAGAGGAAGTGGACGGTTGCAAAAGCAGTAAGACATGTGCTGCAGTGTCTTATCAGGAACCGTACTCAGTTGGTCACTGGCCCAGCTGTGGAGCCCATTGGGGGAGTGGGTGGTCAGCTCAGGCCTGGAGAAGTAGTGACCATGGTGCCTGGTCCAGGAGCTCCTGACCTTGGGGGTGGGAGTTTGGGTCCTGGAATCAGACAGACTCAAGTTCAAGTCTCTGCTGCTTGTAGGTGTGTCCTTGGATGAGACATGTCATCTCACTGAACCTTAATTCTTCATCTGTAAAGTGGGAATAATAATGATGGTGATGATGAAATGAAATCGTGCTTAAAAAGCACTTAACACAATAGTAACTACTAAATAAATACCATTAAATAAAAACTAAATGATACCAGTTGTGGCCGTCATAATTACACTGAACAGCATATAGATATAAGAATGAAATTCTATTGACAAATTTGTCTCTGCCCTTGACAAGTTCTTCCCTTGATTTCAACTTTCTGGGCTACCGTATTACCTTTCTCACCCAAATTACTTATAATTTTTAAAGGTTCCATACAATGAAGAAAAATTAGCCTCATTCTGAGGATAAAGTGAAGTGACAGCGTGACTGAGGTGACAAGGCTGACACAGGGAGTGGTGCTGACACCTTTCAAACCGGGTCCCGCCGCCGGTGGGCTCGGCACTGCCTCTGAGCGGAGAAGACAGGCTCTCTGACGGTGACAGGAGAGCCCGGCTGTCGCCTCCTCAGGGCCAAGCTGAGGGGCCCAGCCTGGCTGGGGGTCAGGAGGTGTCCTGAGACTCGGCAATGCGCAGGGATGCAGGCGTCTCACTGGGGGATACAGAGCTGGAGGCCGAAATTCCCACACTCTGAGGAATTCTCTCGGGGTCTGCCATGCGAGAACTTTAAAATCCGAGCTATTGTGTATTTCTTATGAATCATTAACGCAAGAGGCTCTGTTTTTACATTTAGGAGATGATAAGGGATCTCCTTTTTTTTAAAGTATTTTTGTATTTGATTCAGAGAGGAAGGGAGAGGGAGAGGGAGAGAGAGAGAGAGAGAGAGAGAGAGAAACATCCATGATGAGAGTGAATTATTGATCGGCTGCCTCCTGCATGGCCCTCTTTCCCCCCCCTCCCCCACTGGGGATTGAGCCACAATCTGGGCATCTGCCCTGACCATAATCGAACTGTGATCTCCTGGCTCAACCACTAAGCCATGCCAACCGGGTGGGGATTTCCTTTTTAAATATACAAACACACATAACAACAATATTAGGTAAACAAGAGTAACTATTTATGGAGAAAATCAGGACCCCAGAAGTCTAATGCCTGATGTCTGGGAAACTGATTTTGTACTATCTTTTCTTTTTTTATGGTAGAGAAAACTGAGGTTCAGCAATACTAAAAGACTTGGTCAATGTCACAGAACAAGTTGGTGCCCAAGTTTAGTCATATGAAAATGTATTCCATTTCCCCCAAACCCTAAGATAACAGGAAAAAGTGATACATCAAGTCTGCATTCTGGGCAACATTTGATAAATGATTCTCAGCTCCGCTGGCGGCCAGATTCTCTGATTAGGATCTTTCTGAGGCTTTCCCTGTTTTTTCTCAAATTGATTTCTCTGTCTAGTCTTCCTCTGTCTCCCAGGTCCTCCGCCGTGGCGAGAGGCCTTGGCTTTAGAATGAGGATTTGGGGCTGAGTCACTGGGCTCTCCTGGCTCCGGAATCATTAGATTACATCCATACTGTAAGCTGGGCTTAGCTGGCGATGGGGCAGGACAGACTCTGGACTTAGGGTTCAGATGGGTGGGAGCTCAGCCTGGCCTCCACTGGGGTGTGTGGCCACGAGTTTAACCCTTTCCTCCTAGGCTGCCTACCTCATGGGGTTGTTAGGAAGAGAAAAGGGGACCAAGCTTTTGGAGCTCAGATGACTCTGCCATCAAAGGGGCTCTTGGGACCCTGTCAGAAGCTACCAGGGCACGTGCACAGTGACTAAACCATCCTGGCCGACAGAGGGCACCCAGGGCCGACCCTGCCCTGATGTGGAGCCCAGACACTGCTGATGCTTATTTATCTTTTTTTCTGAGAGTGAAACACTGCCATTCATGCCCTGGCCAGTGTGCTCAGTGGTTAGAGAGTCAGTCCAAGCACCTCAGGGTCAAGGGTTTGATTCGCAGATGTGTCTAACCAAATGTCCAGGTACTGTGGCCTAGCCAAGTTGGCACATAAAATTAACCATTGCAGTCTATAAATATGTGAATGGCCTGGTGCACAAACCTCAGTTGAAGATTCCATCCCCTGCCCCAGTCGGGATATGTGTGGGAGGCAACCAATCGATGTCTCTTTTACATCCATGTCTCTCTCTCTTTCTCTTTCTCTCTCTCTCTCCCGCCCTACCCTCCCTCCTACCCTCCCATCTCTTTCTTCCTCCCTTCAACTCTCTCTCTAAAAATTCATAGAAAAAGTATACTTAGGTGAGGATTAACAAAAAAAAATAATAACTGCCATGCATAAACTAATATCACATATAGGATTTTATGTTGATTTTTGCAATAATTCTCAGTAATTATTTTCATTGCTGTTCTGTGTTCTGGTAAGGAGAGAACTATAGCTGGGACCCGGGGAAGGGATCTGGCCCTGGTCACCTGGCTGCTGGGTGAGTGGTGACCTGCGACCAGCCCACAAGATTTCTGCTCCTTGACAGCTGCCCCTCTGCTGTCACTGCCTGCACTGAGCTACAGAAGCGCAAAGGGAAGACCCGACCATCAGGGGTTCTGTCCATTCATTCCTGTATTTGTCATGAAAGGGTCACGAGTACCTCATTCTGTGGTGAGAAAGAGGCCCAGAGAGAGACTGGAATGGGCAGAACTAGGATTAACCTCTAATTAATTTCTAGTCAAATGAGGAAAATCAGCTCCTTCCTTATCAGTGGAGATATTGGTGGGAGTTATAGGCTGTATGTTCATTAGGAGCTGAATTTCTAGAATAATTGAGGGAGAGAAAGAGAGAGAGTTATTTTAAGAAATTGGCCCATGTGATTGTGGAGGTTGCCAATTCCAAAATGTGCAGGGCAGGCCAGCAGCATCCAGATCCAGGTCAGAGTTGATGTTGCAGCTGGAGCACGAAGGCCATCTGCAGGCAGAACTCCCTTTCCGGGGGGAGGTCAGTCTTTTCCTCGCCAGGCCTTCGACTGATTGCATGAGGCCCACCCATGAAGGAGGGTAATCTGCTTTACTTGGGCTACTGAAATATAGCTAACCTAATCTAAAACATAACCTTCACGGCAGTATCCAGATGTGTCTAACCAAATGTCCGGGTACTGTGGCCTCGCCAAGTTGGCACATAAAATTAACCATCACAGTATATAAATAAACTAGTGGTCCAGTGCACGGATTCATATACATTGAAAGGAAATTAATTAGAAGAAATATTTTAATGTCGCTATTTGCCCTTCTATTATAGAAGTGTCAGAGATGAAAGAGAACTGGTAAAATGTATATGAAAATAATATATAAATTGATTAATAAACAATGATATAATAACAAAGACATGATATAAAAACAACAAAAGCATGATATAAACCAATATTGGTAAGAACAATGACTGATAAATTGATTAAATTTATTCTAATCTCTTCCTGTATGCCATTAAGAGTAAAAACACCTTCAGAGTGCTTGACTAATTTCCCTTGTAATGAAGTATTTACAACTTTAATGTCCCACTCTCGGGAGAAAGCAACATATAACTGACCATGTCTAAAAATGGGTTCAGATAGGAATATCCCTACTCTGTTTAGATTTTGTCCTTGAGATTTATTAATAGTTATCGCAAATGCTGGCATCACGGGAAACTGTCTTTGAATTAATTTAAATGGGGAGGCCAGTGTAAGATGGGGACAAATCAATTCTTAGAATCAGAACAACCTCTCCTTCTGCAGATCCTGTTAATACTTCAGCTTCGATTATGTTAGGTCACAATCTTTTGATAATAAATGTAATAACATTACAAAGACCCCATTTTACTATTACTATATCTCAGTAGCATGATGATTGCACCTACTTTCAATTTTAATGTATGACAAAGCATTCCCAAAGGAGTAATATCATTAAGAAATTCAATGTGAGATTTATATGTATTACACATGGGTGCCAGTGGGCATGATATGTACTGGTCAGTCGTTCAGACAGATGGATAGTCGGGCACTTAGCTTTTTATATATATATATAGTGCAGAATAACACAACTAATATTTACTGACTATTTTTATGGGCCAGGTGACACAACCTCATTGAATAATCCCTAATACTGATTATGGTAGGGTACCCCACACACAGAAGAACATGATCATTTCAGATTTAGAAGACAATTGAGTAGAGGTAACGAAGGAGGGTTTTGGCATCAGGCAGACCTGAGTTCAAGTTCTAAGGCTGCCACTATCTGACTTGGGAAAATTACTTAATCTTTCCAAGTCTCTTTCCTCATCTGTAAAACAGAATTAAAAATAGCGCTTACCTCATCAAGGTAGCAGGAGCTTGGTAACTATCTACTGACAAATGAGTGTCGAAGGAGCCTCCAGGGTTGTTATGAGCATTAAGGGAGATCATTTACCTGAAGCCCCTTCCACAGTCCCTGGCACATGGTGAGGACCCGCTGAGTTTAGCTGCCTTAATTCTGTGATTATTTTTCCTCTTGACATCTGCACATTCAGAATCACGGCTGGCAGCTGTTGGCATCCATCTAGTAAGACTCGGCAAGACGTGGCTTCCAGGAAGGTCTGGCCTCTGAAGGACAAGACAAGACAGAACTCTGTTGCCTGACTCAGAGGCTGGCTTCTCATACTTCGACGCCTTCCTCAGGGAGGGTGGGTCTCTGCTCATCCCAGAGCTCTTTCCTCAAAGCTCTGTCCATGGGCTCAGCAGGGAGTGTTCTCTAAAGAACCAGGTGATGGGGTCTGGAGCTGGGTGAGCTCCCCATGCCTCTGCCAGTGCAACCTTCTCCTCATGTGCAGGTCTGCCACTCAGTGGAAAATAGCTGTCTCTCTCTCCCTGAGGTCTGTGACCTCCCTACAAACACTCTATTTATTAGACCAGTGATTCTCAACCTTTCTAAAGCCTTTTAATATAGTTCCTCATGTTGTGGTGACCCCCAACCATAAAATTATTTTTGTGGCTACTTCATAACTGTAATTTTGCTACTGTTATGAATCATAATGTAAATATCTGTGTTTTCCGATGGTCTTAGGCGACCCCTGTGAAAGGGTTGTTCAACCCCCAAAGGGGTCATAACCCACAGGTTGAGAACCACTGCTATAGACGAATCATTATTGTTTGTTCTAAAGCAATTTTCACTACTTTTAAAGACTTCAGGGTTACCACAAATCAGCATTGTGTTAATTAATTCATCATTCAATAAGATTTTGTCATGGAATCCCAGCTCCGACACAAACTGCGTAACCTTAGTCAAGTTGTTTCTCTTATATGCCTCAGTTTCTTCATCTGTAAAATGGGGATGATATTAAAATACACTCAAAAGACCTATTATGACATTTGAATGCATTGATCTATATTAAGCATGTAAAAATATGCCTGACTACTAGTAAGTGCTTAGTAAATAGTAGCTATTACTATTATTATTATTACTTCTGCTATTCTTCCTCTGCCATGTGCCAGGGACTCTACTGGGCATTGGAAAATAGCAGATGGACACGGTCCATCTCTGCCTTTGTGATGTTTATATATTTGTGAGCAGGTGGGAAAAATAATTAACAGATAAAAATAAAAAAACTAGCCCACAGGTGTGGTTATAAATTGTGATGAGTGTTCTGAGGAAGTCCAACAGGAAACATTGGTGGAGATACACAGTGGGTTAGGGAAGGGCTTAGAGCAGTGGTTCTCAACCTTCCTAATGCCGCGATCCTTTAATACAGCTCCTCATGTGGTGGTGACCCCCAACCATAAAATTATTTCTGTTGCTACTTCATAACTGTAATTTTGCTACTGTTATGAACTGTAATGTAAATATCTGATATTCAGGATGTATTTTCATTGTTAAAAATTGAACATAAAGCATAGTGATTAATCACAAAAACAATATGTAATTATATATTGTGAAATATTTATTTCTAATTACAAATAAATGAAATTTTGTCTTGAATCGTGGTGTAGCATGGGTAACAGTCTTAATATGACAACAGTAAACTACATTGCTACATTTTGCTACACTGAGGAGCGGTGTGTTGGTTCCTAAGACCATGGGAAACAGGTGTTTTCCAATAGTCTTAGGCGACCCCTGTAAAAGGGTCGTTCGACCCCCAAAGGGGTCTTGACCCACAGGTTGAGAACCGCTAGCTTAGAGGGACAGGCCGTGGAAGATGTCGCTGAGCTGCTATTATTTCGGTTCATCTCTGAAGGATGAGAAGAAAGGAAGGAAGGATGTCAGAGTCTCTCCTGGGCATTGTATGTCTGTCTATTCACCCAGGCCTTGCTCCCACCCTTGGAGCAGGTGCTATCCCCATCCAGATGGGCCTGGTCATGACCATTCACACCCCTAGCTTCTTGCTGCCTCAGCATGAAGCACAACCTCTTAGCTTGACATTTGAGATGTTTCCACATAGAGTTACAACATAATTTTCCAGTTTTATTTCCTTTTTTCATTTTGGTGTTCACCTTATAGGTAATGTGTACTTATATAAGTAATATACGAATATATTTTCCTCATGAAAACTTAAAACAATAGAATGGAGGTAAATTTAAAGTTCTTTTTTGTTTTGTTTTTACCACTGTCCCCCTTCCCCATCTTGATCTCAGATGCTTTCCTGGAGGTAATACTACAGTCAGTTTGCTATGAATCCTTCCACACATGTCTAGAGTCTATGATTTATGGATATATCTAAAGAGTGTATAAAAATGGTAGGAAATATATGGAATCATTCAATAAGCACACACCTTAGTAGTTACCAGAGGAGAAGGGAGTCACCCAAATGATGATGGATGTCTAAACTAGGTTCTTGGTGGTGATCACTCTGTCGTGTATACAGTGTCAGATTATAATTCTCTACACCTGAAACATAATAAAAATAATGTAAAATAAAAGATAGAAATAAAAAAATACTGCTCCTTCCACCATCCAATGGCCAGAAACATCACGAGGCTCCCCCAACTCAAGGGAGTGTACGTGGCGGGGTTGTGGGTAGGGGTGTGGGATTATTATCTTCATGTGCCCAGAAACAGATGAGGACTGAAAAGGGTGACCCCTAGAAGTTTCTACCACAGACAGTGTTTTTTTTTTTTTAAAAAGGGTTCTTTAAAAAATAAATATCTTGAAGGAAATAGTGGGAAAAATTAATTCTAAAAATGGTGTGGAAGGCCTATGCTTACGACAAAAATAGAGAAGGTGGCGTGAGAAGAAACGTAGCGGCCTGAAAGGCCTGCCACCTGCGCTGCTGTGGCGCTGTCCGTGTTGCTGACAGAGGCTCTGGCATCTCCCTGCAGAGATCCAGCCCACGGCTGCCCCGTGCCCCATCCGTGTTTCCCAGGAGGTCCAGGCTGGAGGGGGGCTGGCCTCGAGTCTCCTCCCCTCTCTGCTCAGAAACCTCAGCTACCCCTTCCCCACCCTAACCCCTCTCCCCCAAACCTCTATATTAAGACTCCTCCATCCCCCAAATGCCTGGCCTCCTGCGAGTCTCCAGCAGCCTCCACACCTGCTGACTCCGTCCCACCTAAGTCTCCCACGGCTCCTGAAGAGATGAGAGGAAACCACACTGTGGGCTGAAGAGGCGCGTGTGTTGTTTGGCAGGGTTCTGTTGCAAGAAGTTTGGGAATGCAGCCCGAGTGTGGAGCAGCTGTGGGGGGAGGGGAGAGAGAGTAAAAGAGTCGGGGTGGGGATGGAGATTCCTGCCTCTTGCTCTCAATACTTCACATTTCTTCTCATTTTTTTTTATATTTAAAAATAAATGGTCATGCCTGGCTGGTGTGGCTCGAAGAGGTCACTGGTTCAATTCCCGGTCAGGGCACATGCCCTTGTTGTCCACTGGATCCCCAGTCGGGGGTGTGCAGGGGGCAGCTAATCTATGTTTCTCTCATTCATATCGCTATCTCTCTCTCTCTCCCTTCCTCTCTCTATAAATATCAATTTAAAAATATATGGAAAATAAAACATTAACAAAACAGCACAAACAAGGCAGCTTTGCAGGGACCAGAGTGGTGAGGATGGGTGTGAGGCTGGCTGTTCAATGTCTCTGTTGGCTCCAGATCACCGGCCTGAGGAGGGGATTCTGGGTGGGAGAGGCTCTGCTGGCTGGATTGGGGGCTCCAGGAGGACAATGGGAGGGAGTAGACAGGTGTGAGCTGAGACGCTGGTCCTGGGCTAGTTCCTTGGTATGTTCCAGCGACAAGTAACTTCATGCCACTTATTTCTGTGCTCCTTCCCCAGCTTTAGGAAGAACTGTTTATTAGGACTGAGCCCCCACTCAGAGGCTGTGAAAGGTCGAAAAGCCCCTGAAATCACGTCCCGTCCAACCCCTCCACAGACATGCAGGGCCTGTTTGCCTCCTACGGCTGCGGCTGTCACATAGGAGCACAGACGCAGGGGCTTTTTAACAACACAGATTCATCGTCTCACGGCTCTGTGGCTCAGAAGTCCAGCGCAGGCCTCCTTGGCCTGCAGTCGGGATGCCAGCAGGGCTGTGTTTCCCTCCAGGGGCTGGTCTGCATTCCTTGGCTCCTGGCCCCTTTTTCCATCTTCCAGGTCAGCAGCTCTGGCCGAGTCCTTCTCACGTGGCTTCACTCTGACCTCCGCACCTGTCTTTTCCACTTTGAAGGGCGCTTGTGGTGCCACCGGGCCCGGTTCTGTCGGGGTGGACACCTGTCCATAACGTGCTCAAGAAGAACAAGACACTCACCAAGATGCAGGCTGCTCACCCCGGATTGGGTGAAATCTGGAAACAACGGCCCCTCGGTGCGCCCCTCGGGGAGGGGAGGTCTGAGGCGCACAGTGAAATCAGGGGCTTCTAACCAGCCGGGCGGAAAAAGGAAAGGCCTCTCCGATTGTTTCGGGAGAAGAGGAAGACCAAAGGCAATATTGTCTTTCACCAGCCACTCCCTGTGGGGGAATGAGCTTTCCACCGAGTACAGCCTCCCCTTGGCAGGACAGGGAGGAGCTGGCTCGTTCTTTGCTGGAAAAGCCTAATTATATCAGGTACCACATCAGTGATAACTGGGATTACCTGAGGTCAGTCCAAGCCGCACCCACGGCCGTGGCATTGACCTCTGGCCCGTTTCCAGGTGGGGGGCTTGAGAGTTAGGCTGCACGTTTGTGAGAAGTCCTGGCTGCTATGCTGTCAGCTGGGGACCTAGTCACAGTTCTGAGCCAGTTGCTGTCCCCAAGGGGCCATCATCTTTCACCGCAGGCACAGGGCTAAGTCAGTTCCGTGTAAGGGGACAGAGCTTTGCCCTCCAGGAGCTCGGAGTCACGCAGAGAAGAGGAAAAAGCCGTGGGTGTCAGGGCCCGATGCCAGATTCCAACTGGGGAAGAAAGGAGAGACAGAAGGGAGAGCCAGGAGGAGCGTCAGGGCGCAGCCGAGGGCCCTGGCCCTCGCAGGTTGGGAGAGGACTCAGGGGAGCGTTTCCCAGATATTAAAAGAACGGCTTAAAATGCCCAGAATCAATCTTTCTCCCCTTTTAGCAAAGATGGGCAATACAATGTTTATCCTCTCCCAGTCCTCGGGGACTTTCGGCCTCTTAGAGTTCCCCAAAATAACAGCCGATGGCTCCATAAATGCGTGTTCAAGTCCTAGAAGTACCTCGAGTCCAGCACCAGGCTGCTCCTTCTGGCAAATCCCAGCCTGGCAGCCGCCGCCTCCCGCCTCGGCCTGTGTCCGCCTCTGCCAGCCTGCGGCTTTCGGGAGCCAGTGTGGGAGCAAACTCTCATGACTCATGGCTGGGGAAGCTGTCAGGGTGCGGGGCGGCGGGGCACACCAGGCCAAGGGAAGGGAGGGAGGGAAGGAGAAGGAAGGAGGAGTGGACAGGAAGAGGGAAAAGGGTCAGAATAGGGAAGAAGGAAGCAAGAGAGGGAGGGAGGAAGAAAAAGTGGGAAATAGTAACAATAATAAATACTTTCCTGGTACTGACATTTTCTTCAATTGTATGAAGTCCTTAAAAGGCACAAGCATCACCCTGGCTGGTGTGGCTCCATTGGTTGAGCATCATCCCATGCACCAAGGGGTCCCTGGTTCGATTCCTGGTTCAGGCACACACCTGGTTTCAGGCCAGGTTGCCAATAGTGGGTGTGCAGGAGATAGGTGATTCATGTTTCTTTCTCATTGATGTTTCTCTCTCTCTCCCTTCCTTTGTCTCTAAAATCAATAAAAATGGGTGGGGAGATTGACAAGAGAGAGAGAGAGAGAGTGAGCGCACATGGACATGGACAACAGTGTGATGATTGGGAGGGTGGGCAGAGGAGGGCATAGAGGGGATAAATGGAGAGGGGATAAATGGAGATAAAAAAAAGATAAAATAAAATAAAAATCAATAAGAATATTTTAAAAACTGACAATCACCTTTAACCCTGTAAACAACTGTATGGGGTAGGTTCGTCTATCACATCCTTTATTATGGATAAAAAATAAGAGGTGAGGCATGGAGATCTTACTCTGAAGACAAACAGGTTGGAAGTGGTGGACTCAGAGGTGAAAAAAAGGGGAAAGAGCTGGCTTGGTGGATGGGATGGAGAAGATGGGGACAGTGTGAAGGACAGGGATGAGGCTGACTGGTGTGAAAGTGCAGGGTGTGGGAGACAGAGGGCCAGGTCCTGGAAGCTGGAAGCTGGCCCGTGGGGATTGTCTTTTGTTAATCCTCCCCTTAGGATATTTTTTCATTGATTTTTTTTTTTTTTTTTTAAAGAGAGTAGAAAGCGGGGAAAGAGATAGAGAGAAAGAAACATCCATGTGACAGAGACACATCCATTGGTTGCCTTGTGCATATACTCTGGCCAGGGCCAGCATCGAGCCTGCAACCGAGGTACACGCTCTTGTCTGGAATGAAACCTGCGACCCTTCTGTCTGCTGGCTGATGTTCTATCCACTGAGCCCAACCAGTTAGGGCTGTGGTCAGCAAACTGCGGCTCGTGGTCCCTTGAGTGTGGCTCTTCCATAAAATATTACAGCTTGGGCGAGTCTATTTTGAAGAAATGGCATTAGAAGACGTTTGGTTTAAAGAATTTGGCTCTCAAAAGAAATTTCAATCGTTGTGCTGCTGCTATTTCTCTCTGTTGACTAATGAGTTTGCCAACCACTGAGCTAGGGCGATCCTTCCTTCTTAACAGGAAACATACAGGTGCCACAAATATGATCTTATTTCATCATGCTTGGAGGCAAGGGAATCATAGAAACAAAGAAAGGAAGTTGTTGCCATAAATATAAATGGCTTCTCTGTGCATTAACATCTGTCAGTTACTTGTACACCATTTATGTCATGTGTGATTAAAAAGGGTTCAAAGAGAGGAAATTCGATTCATAAGAATCTGGGGTCCGAACTCAGGTCTTCTCCAGATCTTTAACTCTTTCCTGTGCACCACATTCCAACTCATGCTCAGGTTCCCTCCACTGCAATGAATTGTTTTCAAACCAGCTTCCCAGAATGAAAAATTCTGTGGAACAAGACACTGGCTTATTTATTACCACGAGGAGAAGATCATTGCTAAGACTGGTTTAAAATCATATTGCCTATGTCCCCTCAATAATTGTTTATAGAACAGCGTGTTTAAAACATTAAAAAACTGGTTCCTAAAAAAAGTAGAGTGTGTGCCTGTCCTCCTAGGAGCCAGCTAATAGGGGCAAACAGTAGTGTTCTTGGAAATCCCTGGGATACATAATTTTGTACACGCCGTTCTCTTTGCCCCGCCTCACCTGGGTCCAAACCCTGGTCTCTCTCTGGAAGGGAGCTCTGCTGAAGTCTTGTCTTGTTCTCAGTGGGGCTGCCTCTCCTTCCCCCACTCCGCCTCCCACACCCCCATATCCTCTGTTTCTTTCTATGAAGTTCTTGTGACGCTTCTGATCCATACCCCTTAGAAAGCGAGCCCCACAAGGGTAGGGGCCGGTCTTTCTCCATCGTTGCTGCTCCTCAGCAAGCTGCCTGGCTCGTAGTAGTTGCACAATAAATATTTGTTGGATGAATGTCTGCCTGGGTCGCCAGCTGCGGAACACAGGCCGGCTGGCATCGTTAATGTGAGTTCTCTCTTCCCATTACTTGTCTTTTCTATTTATATTCCTAGCACCAACCCTGGCACACAGAATGGGAGCTCTGTTAATGCTTGTCAAAGGAATGGAGGAGTGAAAGGAATAGGGAAATACTGTTTTACAAAACACAGCTTTCAACAGAAACAGAATTTTTCCACTTTGTGAAATAACACCCTATCTCTTCTTATGTCCATGAAGCCAGTAGTGGTGGGATGGCGGGTGGGGAGATAATTTACAGTCTCTGTACATGGGCACATCTGTGTGCTGCATCTAATGATCACAGGTTCCTAAGGCTTCTGTCTGAGAGACATCTGAACAATCGAGTGGCAGTAGTAATAATGGTGATGCTTCAATCTTATTGAGCACTTACTTTAGTGCAGGCACTGTGCCAAGGGCTATTTTAATTTATTTAATTCCTACAACCAACACTATGAGGCTAGTTATTGTCTCCATTCAACATGGGGAGGAAACTGAGGCACAAAGAGTTAATGTAAGCAGGGCTTTACGATGCCTCTGGGTGTGTGCAGAGGGACTTCTCTGCTGCCCTGGGGGTGAGGGGAAGGGGCAACAGCCTGATATATATATATTAGAGGTCGGGTGGTCAGGTGAGTGGGTGGGGTCCCTCAGCCTAGCCTTTGCCCTCTTGCAATCTGGGACCCCTCGGGTAGGGTCCCTAGGCCTGGATGGCAATCAGGGCCGATTGGGGCTTTCCTTCCTCTGGCTGCCAGCAACTGGTCCTACCCCTGCCACTGCCATGGCTTGTTATCTGTGTGGCACTGCCCCTCATCCCCCCAACCCCCCGACACTGGTCACCTCTCTCGGTGGGCAACCAGAGGGTTGATTGCTTGGATAGCCTGGGCCTTCCTCTGTAAGACAATCACTGGCGGGCCCCACACACCTGCCACAGCATCACTGGCTGGTGGCCTGGGCCTCCCACTGCGGGGCAATTGCCGAGTGACGGCAGGGTCCCCTGACCAATCGCATCGCACCCACCTTGGCTAGCCTGGCACCAGTGCATGTCGTAGTGTGGTCATCCGGAAGATCATCTGGATGGTCGTTCTGCTGTTGGGTTGTTCAGTCAATTTGCATATTATAACACACACACACACACACACACACACACACCACCTATATCCAGAACAGTCATTCTATTAAATATTTTATATATTGGGATTCTGCAAAATATTTCTCAGAGGGATGAGGTTTTGTCTAGTTAGAAAAAGGGCTTATAAATTTAAAAAATTAGATGTTTTAGTTTCACAGATAAGACTAAGATTTCAAGGATGTGCAATTGCAATTGACATTAGTGGCCAAGCCAGGTCTAAAAATCTCCACTCCAAATAGTCCAGGAATCTGTTTCCCGGGTGCCCATGTGTCCCCATAAAGACACTTGCATTTGTGGACTCATGGACCAGGGCTATTTTGTCCAGAACTTTTGTTTCCAGAGGTCTGTCCTGAGCAATATGTGAGTAAACTTCGGTAAATGGAGAAATGTTTGTCTCAGAGTTGTTAGAGAGGAAAACAGGATGGACTAGGCAGGCGAGACAAGGCAGGAGTGGAAAGAAAATGCAGGGATGGAGGGAAGATGCGGGCGTGTGGAGGTGGGGTGGAGGCGAGGACCTGCCGGCACAGGCAGGCTCCTCTCCTGGGCCTGGAATAAAAATGACAGCGGCAGTAACAACATCACTTGTTTTTTAATTGAATTAAGTTTTATTTTATTTTTCCATCACTATTGGTCCCCTAGTGACACTATCTTTTTATTTTTTTTTAAATATATTATTGATTTTTTACAGAGAGGAAGGGAGAGGGATAGAGAGTTAGAAACATAGATGAGAGAGAGACATCAACGAGCTGTCTCCTGCATACCCCCTACTGGGTATGTGCCCGCAACCAAGGTACATGCCCTTGACCGGAATCGAACCTGGAACCTTTTGGTCCACAGGCCAAGGCTCTATCCACTGAGCCAAACCGGTTTTGGCGACACTCTCCTTTTAAATGCCTAACATGGGACATGCTCACAAAGCTCTATGCTTTAGGCCAGTCAACTCTCTCTCTGTTTCCTCAAAGAGGAAACCGAAGCTTACAGAGCTGGTCAGCTGCCGAGAGAAACTCAACCAAGGCCCGGCTGGCCTCAAAGGACACTCTCTGAACCCTCAGCTACACTGAGACTTCCAGGCCCCAGAATGCCAGGGACCCAGAGGCTCTTGCAGGGGCATCTCTTGGGACTGGGTCTGGCTGAGTGCTAGAGCCCCCTCCCGACTCAGGGCCCCCTCTCGACTCAGGGCCCCGGGGGAAGGTTTGAGTCAGCTCTGCCTTCACGGCCAGCTGAGCCAGGCTAGGCAATGCACTGACCTGGGGACCCCACCACCGGTTCCCCTGTTAGAAATAAAATGCTGACTCTCAGCCACGTTTTACTCAGCAACCAAGGAGGAAACAATGGCCCCAAGTTATCCCCAGGTCATGCGAGCCGCGTTGGAAGCCCTATTTGACAGAAATGAAAGCTTGGATCAGCACGAAGGAAACATTTGTGAAGGTGACACACAGCTCAGACGTGGCTGACCTTGGAGGCAAGCCCTGGTCTTCTTAGGTGATTTCCTCTTTGCAAGGTCCTGGGACACGGAAGGTGCTAGAAGGGGTTCGGTGTCCGGAGGGGAGGAGAAGAGCTCCATCGAGGGGCCGGGAATACAAAGGAGAGCCAGGCCCCGGCTCTGCAGAGGGCACCGCGCTGGCCCTGCTTCCCTGGGGCTGGGTGGGGGCCCGGAGGAGCTGTGCCCAGGGGTATTTTTGTCTTCTTGCTTCAACCCAGGCCGCTCCGCTGGGAATGATTTATGATGATTTGGGTTTGTTTTGTAAACACAGCCCGTGCCACGGGAGGGAGTCACATTCCCAGGGTCTTCCTTCACGGGTGGGATCGCTCTAAATTTATCCTTGGCTGCTGCTTCCCTGTGAGCGTTCTCCCGTCGTTGAACCTAGAACCTTGGCTGGGTGAGAGGCCTCGTGGGTTACCGGCCCATTTTATCGTTGGTGAAACTGAGGCCAGAGAGCGGGAGCCAGAGGCCTGATGCACCCAGCCAGCCAGGCCCACACGCTTCACAGCCTCAGATTTTTCTCCTGTGGTTTTACAGCCCCGAGGAGGGGACTGTGGGCCCGGCAGAGAAAGTCTGCGGCTCCACGGGGCTTACCCAGTGTCAGGGGAGATGGATTTTAAACAAACAATGACAAGCACGTGGGAGGATTAGAGGTCGCTTTCCGGACTTAAAACAACAAGCACCACCTGGCCTGGGGTTGAGTGGTGGCTGCCTTGAGGGCCTGAGGTTTAGGAGGAGGAGAGCTGGTCCCTGGAGAGAAGGAGGCACCTGGTCTGGGCAGAGGGGCCAGCCCGGACTCGGGACAGTGGGGGAACAGGCGGGAGGCTCTGAACCCTGGCCTGTGTGGGATCTGGGGGAGTAAGAGAGGAGGCAGGGGAGCGGGGCAGGAGATTGGCGGGCCTCGTGGGAGTTAGTGCGGATTCTAATGACAGCCAGGAGGGTTTGAAGCAGAACAGGGAAGGGATGAGGTTGGGATTGCTTTGTAAGGCGGATTGCTCCTCTGCATGGACGGGAATGAGCTGGGGAGCACCTGGTGTACATAGAGACGGTCCCCTGTGCACAGGGGCCTCCATGCCTCAGCACCCCCCATTAGCATATGCACAGCAGGGACAGGGGATTCCAGCTGTGGTTTCTTTGAGGAGTTAAGCACAAAGTTGGTCACAGGACGCATGCTCTGTAAAACCGTTGTGGCCTAAACTGGGACAAAAGTCATACAATGATGTCCTTGCTGGTGTCCAAGGGACAGAGAGGATTGGGCAAGGCCTGGAGGAAGTGCCTGGATGGAGGAGGGGATGCCAAGGGCCAGGTACAACCTGGGGGGCTTTGTGGCTGGCCTGGCCTATGTCTCCTGACCTGGATGGGGGCAAAGCTGGGCTTGCCAACCAGCCGCCGGAGAAAGAGGGGAGTGTCTTCCGGTGCCCGAGAGTTCGGGGAGCTCCAGAGCTGTAAAATCGCTGCCCCAAACACTTCCGCGTGCCAAGCAGGCCCATCCAAATCTGGAGTTTTCCACCCCCGATTTCTCACACGGCCCCCAATGCTTCCTTTTACAGGGAATTCCACAGTTCAGAAGGCTGTTTTACATGCTCTTTCTTCTTTAGTCTCTTAGTCTTTTTCATCTGCCTTCTGCCTATCTGTCTTTTCTTTTTTTGCCTGAAAGGCAATATGATGCAGTTACAAGCATGAGTTTTAGAAATAAGCAAATCTGGGTTTGAATCATGGCTTTTCAACTTACTCAAAGTTGAGTCACTTTGAGTAAGCTTCCTCATCGCTTAGATTCTCACTTTCCTTATCTGTAAAAGGAGTATACTGATTTTTTAATCACGGAGTTGTAAGGTTTGAACCAGGCAATATGTGTAATACATGCCTGAACTTGACACATAGTAGGTGCACAATAAGCTCATTCATTTGTTCAGTGTTTATTTGGTAGCTACGATGGGCCAGGCCCTGGGCTCAGCACTGGGGTCATAATGCTGACTCCTAAGACACCTCTTTCAAGTCTTCAGCAGGGATCAGGGTCCTTGTGTCCCAAGTGCACCTTGGGGGGAAAATGGCTCCTCCCAGGAAGGATCTGGAAAGTGGCCCCAGAGCTGCCGATGGACATAGAGGCTGTTTAAGCAATGCTGTGAAGGGCCCAGGCTCTCATCTTTTGCCATATTTTCCTTTTGCTGTTTCCTTGTTCAGTTCTTTTCAAATAATCAATCACATTGTGCCTATATCACGTGACAGACCCTGAACCGGCTCCTTCCCCAGACACCAAGGTAAGCTGTGGGCCTTGGCCAGTCTGCTAATGCCGACAGGATGGTGCCTGAGAGGGTGATGGGACAAGATCTTCCCCCACTCCCGCCCCCCCCCCCAACCCCCTCCCAGGAATGTCTGCAGGAGCCAGTCTCTAGTTTGGTGGTAAAAGGCTCAGCGGGTCTCCTAATTTCTGAAGCCTAACATAGGAAAGGGATCACAGGTAATTTTGGGGGGCCCTGGAGGCAGAACCTGGTAGAAATCACCATAAGGCTGCTTGGTCCCATGAAAAGGAGGGAGCTTTCTGTTCTGTTCGGTGTCCAGCTGTCTGGTAGAGAAGGCCGTCTCACAAACAGCAAGCTGCACCTCTGCAGCCTCAGCCAAACACCCACGCGGTGCTGTGAGGGAACCCCTGCTTTGGGTGGGAGGCTGGCTGGGACGCCCTCCAGGCTTCCAAGTACCTGGGGGATGCAAGGCTCCTAAGTGTTCATGGTCAGCTCGGACCACCTTCCCTTGGACACTTGCCAGCTTCCTCCCACTGGGGATCGCCCCGCAGCTTACTTCAGGCCTTCCTGAACCCGGCCCCGGAATCTCCCCCCACCTCTGGGCAACATACCAACCCCAGTCCAGCCGCTGGGGCATGCGTGATGCAGTTTCCAGTCTATGCTCTGGCTGGACGATTGAGTTTTGCTCTTGCATCAACCCCTTTTAGAAATCTTCCTTCCTTAGATATTTGTGTTTTCTTTCTTAGATTTCTCTTTCACACACATTTCCTGTCATTGAAAGATGCACACACAGCATCTGTCACTATACCCTTACGCCTGATGTTTTAGAAAATCCAGCAGCTCTAGAGTCAGGATCCCAGTGCTTACTCCTACTTACTCTCCTGGTTGTCCTGGTCAAGTCCCTTGACCTCTGCAAGAGATTCACATCTTCATATCTGTGAGAGAAGTAGTAGCAACTCCTAGCTCCCAGCAATGCTGTGAGACTACATAGATAATGGCCCTCGAAGAACTTAGAACAAAATTCAACAGAGTAAATCTGAAGATCTAATTGGCTTTATTAAGCAATTAGGGAAAAGGCACACCCTATTTAATAGCTAGGAGGGTGATCCAAGGAGTTGAACAAAATGGAAGGTGTTTATAAACAGGAGGGTGAGGCAAGGGAGTTATTAGCAAAGAAAAGTAATTTTAGGCCAGGTCATCTTTTGCGGGGAAGGGCATGGTAGTGGTATCATGTAGATTACCTCACCAGAATTGATCAGAAGACTCCACACTGATGAATTTATTTATTCATTTTTTAAAAATCCTTACCTGAGGACATGCTTAGAGAGAGGAGGGGAGAGAGAGAGAGGGAGAGAGAGAGAGAGAGAGAGAGAGAGAGAGAGAGAGAGAGAACATTAATTGGTTGCCTTTTGTATACCTCCTACCAGGGATATACCTACAACCTAGATCTGTGCCCTGCCCGGGAATCGAACTGGCAACCTTTCAGTGCATGGGACAATGCTCCAACCAACTGAGCCACTCCAGCCAGTCCAGCTGGATGAATTTAAGATTCCACTCCGGGGAAAGGCTGAAAGATAGTTCATTAGATAATTATTGTTTTGGTATGGTGAACTGGCTTAGCAAAAGTGACTCCATTTTGGCCCAGTTTTTTTTTTTATTCCAACAGTTCACAATCCTTTATTTACTTTCTATGTATTAATTTTAGAACTATTTCTCACACCTTTTAGAAATCAGAATCATACTGGAATTGAAAAGATTCTAGAAGTTTCATAATCCAATTCAGCTTTTTGCTAAGAAGGAAAGTGAGCCTCAGGGGGTGAAGCCTCTTGCTTATCTAGTAGCAGAGCCAGGAAGAGGATGCAGGAAGGGTTAATTGCTCTTCTTGACTGATGTCTTTTTATGCATCCTAATTTCCCTAATGAGAATTAATTAAGGGTTAGCATAATTTTCTGGAAGGTTGCTTTAAAAAATAACCAATCACAAGCATGTAATTAAACAAATTAACACTAAAGCCCTCTCCATGAAATTTGCTATTTAAATAATGGAAACTAAAATACATATACAAATAAATAATTAGAAAGGGGAAAATGGGATTGTGGACAAAAAAGGGCCCACATACAAAACATGGCAAGCTCAGAGGAGGCCAGCATGGCAGGTCCTACAAACTCAGAGACCAGCAGTAAAAACTGCTCACTAAAAGGGGGTTAAGGTGTAGTCACGCCCTAGGCCTTTTGCTTCCTTGGCAAAGGTCAATCTTAATCTTTTGTCTTTTGTCTGTCTTTAGTCTTTTTGCATCTAGGATAACATACCTTGGAAGTGTCAGGGTATTCTTCCGTTCTGGACCCCTCAAGGCACAACAGCAGACACCAGGAGGCTGGCCACAAATCCCTCCTTTGATCTTGCTGCCCACATACCATCTCTAGGTGCCCGATGTGTTTACTATCCTGTACCCACCGATGTCAAAGATGTGTGTGTTTCTCTGTTTTACTTTTTATCCAATCCCAGAGATTTCCCCGCTGTCCTTTCTCCCGCCCCCTTACTCTACCACCAATGGATTTCATGTCACCCTCTCGCGTCTCCTCCTTTGATTCCAATGTACAAAATAAGTGGGAAAACTGCCGTTCTCCAGAGCATTCTCAATCTGTTGAGGCTTTGCTTCCCAGGAATTGTTATCAGTTTGGCTCCAATAAACCCATAAAAAGTCTCTACAGATTTGGACGTTTCTTTCTTTGATAGGATTTGTATGCTCCTTTCTATGTTTCAGAGGATGTCAGACGTGGCTTCCAGGGGTCCAGCAGCCCCACACAGCCTTCCATGCCTCTGAGAAGCAAGGGCCAGCCTGAGCTAACTCCGTAGCAGTGCCTCCTCTTAACAGTCCTCCTGGATTACTTCCTGGAATACCATTTCCAGGGCCAGTGCTCTCAGCCTGTGTGGTTTAAATCATTTACAGATGTGCTACCCAACTTTTATTCAGGGTGTGAAAATTTCCTTTTGCTTCAGCTGCATATCACACTGTTGTAATGATGCCTGGGAGAACTTAGAGCTGTGTCTTGGAAAAGTGGGGTCAGCTGGTGTGATAACAAGGCATTTCAATGAAGACTTTTCTGGAAGAGGTTTTGGGAATATGTAAGAAAGCAGAGCCAAGGTCAAGTCAACCTCCAGCTAAGGACTGAGGGTCACCGAGTGAACCATACAAGCTCTGGCCTCAGGGAGAGACCTTGGTAAATACTAGCCCCACCCATGCGCATTGCCCATATTACCAATATCAAGTGTGCTGCCCCAAATTCCAGAATCTGAAAGTGTGTTGTGAACAAAAAAAGCCTGAGAGCCATTGTCCTGAGGGTCACAGGGAACAAAGTGTTCCCTGGTGACATAATTATGCAATACTGGGTTGCACAAAGTTCAACCAGATTCTTCACTGCAGGATTTCTCAGTGCCTTTGGTGTGCTCATGACAGTGGCCACTCCTCCAGGGCAGATTTAGAAAGTGGCCTTTACCCATCCTTTTTGGTCCCAGAGCCCTGTTTTCCTTTTTAGGAACATACGTGGGGCTGGTGTTCAGAGGAAACGCTTCCAGGAGGATCTCACCTTCTCTCTTTTTGTCTGAGAAAAGTTTAAAGGGTATTTATGCAAAGGGTTAATTCAAAGACTGACCCTTCATCGTCCCTGATACCCAACTCAGCCACTCACCTGGAGGCCTAACTCTACGTAAGGTACTTTCTGAGCATCTCTGAGAGGATTCAAAGGGAAACTCCCTTATGGAGGAGATGGGACCACTTCTTAATGCAAAGAAGAAAGCTGGTGCCTCATACACTCTACCTCAGGGTTAGAGCATCTTTGGGGGACTTGCCTCTTTAACCAGATACTCTTGTAAGTTTCTTTTGCTTATAAGGCTGTTTCCATGGTGTAGCTGCCAGCCTGCCCTGTGCAGGACACCATGTGTGTTGGAACTCAGTTCTCTCCAGCTCGCTGTGCATTGTGGAAAGCCTTCATGTCTTGGCCTGAATGCCCCAGCCTGGAGCTAACTCTCTGGCCAGCTTGTCATTAGCCTGAGCAAGTTTGGTATGTTTCTCCGTGTTTTGGACTAATTTTTCTCATCAGTAAACAAGGGGGTAAGACTAGGTGAAACAAACACTCACGGACATTCAGTAAATCTATCCCGGCTAGAGGCCACGCTTTGGCAATGCAACATAGGTTGTTTGTTGTTGTTGTTGTTTTTGATAGATGTATGCCAATAAATTATAATGCAGCACATTGTCTGCAAGAAGTGCCACAGAGACAGGGAAGAGGAAGGGATAAATTCGGTCTTTAAGATTCCTTCCAGCACTGCCATTTTTTTTTTAATTGGTTAGAGAGAAAGAGAATTGAATAAATTAGAGAAACAAATCAATGTTTCTCTGAGAGAGAGAACAACATTGATTTGTTGTTCCATTTATTTATGCACTCATTGGTTGATTCTTGTATGTGCCCTGACCAGGGGTCAAATCTGAAATCTTGGCATATCGGGATGATGTTCTTATCAACTGAGCTACCCAGCCAGGACCGACTACTGATATTCTTACATATTGTACCTTTAGGATCTTTTCTCCTTGCTGTAGTTGGCCCGGAGCCTTCTGATTATCAAAAGAGCAGACCTTGACTTAGCCCAGCCCAATAGGGGCTATCCTGACCCACTCTCCCAAGTAGGAGTGGACGCTCCTCCTGTCTACAAGTCTACCTTAGACATGAAGTATAAACGTGAGTTTATCGCACATCCTCCAGAGCCAGCCTCCAAATATGGGTCCCTGCATGGAGACCTCAGGCTCCTAGCACTTCTCCTGACCCAGAGGCAACAACTGAAATTCCTCGCCCAGGCTCCTAAACCCTCCAGGTGGCTGCAGGGAGGGCACACGTTCTGCTTTAGCACCTACCCCTCTGCCCTCCTTCTGAGATTTGCCGACTCACTTCCTCCTTCCTGTCCTTACATCTCTCCTCCTCTTCTCCCTCCTTTCCTCTCCTTCCACACTCTGAGTACCATTTGCTGAGAATTATTTCAGAAACAATGCAATTATCAATACTTATGAGTTGCTGGTTCCAGTCTCAGACACACTGTCTGCTGATTCCCAGCCGACCCAGGGTGTGAGGGAAGACTTTGGCTCTGAGAGCCTTCGGGCACTACTAGAATATTCTAGAAAGCGGAGACTAACAACAACAACAAAAATATCCTATTCCACCAGGGACAAAATACCCGGAAGCAGCATTGTTAGTAGCGGTAGCCACAGGCCACCCACCCTTGCCCTCCCTCACCTTCACATCCCCAGGGAGGCTATAGAAAACAAAGAGTTGGGGCCCAGAGAGCCAAGGGTGGGTTGGCACCAGGAAGCCTGGAGACCTGGGATGGGGGGTCAGGAATGGGAGGACCAGCAGGTCTACCAGCTGTGAACGCCTTGCCATCCTTCTGAGCTAGTTAGAAATTGGTCCTCTAATCTCCTCCAGCCTCCAATCCAAGCTCACACTCACTGCCCCACTCCAACCCACCTCCTGCCCACTTGACTAATATGTCTGAGGCCACCCAACATTTTCTTCAAACTTTTAAGACAACTACCATCACTCTCCTTCCCTCCCTCCCTTCCTCTCTCCCTCTCTTTTCTTCCTTCCTCCGTCCCTTCCTCCCCCCCTCCCGCCCCTTCTTCCTTCCTTCCTTCCTTCCTTTCATCCTCCATTCCCTCCTTCCTTCCTTCCTTCTTTCCCCTCCCCCTCCCCTCTCCTTCTTTCCTTCTCTACTAAATCTATCTTATTTTTGTTCATCCCTGGACCTTCCCTTAGGGCTTCTGCAACACCCCTAATTTCTTCTTTTCCCTGAGTCCTTCTCCATCTGACATACATGGGAAGAAATGAGCCACCTGCTGACCCCACCTTTCATCCCAATGCTTTGTTAATCTCCATGCCACCACTCTGCCAGAACCTGCTTTTTTATGAGTAACCAATGACCTCCCAATCACCTCTTTTCCTTTTTTATCCTATTCAACTCCTTTGGGGCATTAATATTTAATAAAATTTGTACTATGAAAATGATACCCCCAAATGATACCTCTTATTATAGGGTAGAAAGTGAAACATCACCAGCTCCATCACCATGGCATTCCCCAGAGACAGCCACTATAAATAATTTCGTTAAGATTCCTTTATACTGCTCATGAATTTCAAATGCAGTTGACATTTTCATTTAACACTACAGTGCAGTTGTCTTTCCTTGTGAGTATGTCTAGATAGACATCATTTAGAAAATAACCAAACAGTCCATTATATGGCTACAGCATAATTCACTTATAGTGGTTGGCAAACTGCGGCTCTCAAGCCACATTCGGCTCTTTGGCCCCTTGAGTGTGGCTCTTCCACAAAATACCACGGCCTGGGCAAGTCTAGTTTGAAAAAGTGGTATTAGAAGAAGTTTAAGTTTAAAAAATTTGGCTCTCAAAAGAAATTTCAATCGTTGTACTGTTGATATTTGGCTCTGCTGATTAATGAGTTTGCCGACCACTGACAAATCTGTGGCTGGACACTGAGGTGGTTTCTACTTATTTATTGGCTTGTTGATTTATTGGCATATTCTCTCACGCATTCCCATTTCAAACAATACTGAAATGAGCTTCTTGCACGTCCGTCTTTACAAAGTTGTGCTCAGGGTACTGGACACGTCTCATCACTCTCTTAAGAGCTTGTTTGGAGTTTCTATCAGGTGAGCACAGCTACTCATATACCCTTGACCGAAGACCAAAGACTAGCCCTTTCCTCTTTGACCAAGCATGCAGCTTCGGAAGGATGTACATGGATTGGTGTAGCAGGAGGGGGACATCTAGCCAGCCAGATCAGCCAAATCAACCCTGGCGATCAATGGGGTGACAGATATTGCAGCCAGATTGGCCTCACATCCTCTTTCCTGACACTTCGTGCTTCTTGGTTCTCTTTGCCACAGCAAACCTCTCTTTTCCCTGAGCACACATCACATGTTCATCTCCTCTTGCTTCTGTCCAGTCTCTCCTCCTGAGAGAACTACTTCCCACTTGCCCTTCCTGCCCAAGCCTCAGGTAGAACCATCCCTGGATTCCTACACCAGTCTTTTCCAGTGGCTCCTATGTATGCAGCACTTACAAGGTGCTGGAGCAGGCATTTATCACCCCCTCTTGTAATAGTGGGGGAGGCATGGACTCTATTGTCAGCATTTAAAAAATGATAACAACTGAACCTTAGAAAGGTAGGGAACTTGCCCAGGGCACCCAACTTGTTAAAAGGAGGAGGAGCCAGGACTCCACCTCAGGCCTCTCCTACTGTATAATCCGTGAACTTACACAACCACCACCTTACTGCGCCTTTGCCTCTGGTGCTCACAGGACCTCACACGTATGCTAGCAAATTGAATCGTGGAATTCGTTGTTTATCCTTCCACTCGCCTGGGAGCGCCCCAAGGGCAGACCCTTTGCCACTTCTTTCCTAATTTCCCATGCTGAGTACAGGACCCATCCATCATGTAGAGGCGCCGGCATGGATTTGAATGAATAAACTCGTGTTTGTTAAATGAAGAATCCCAGCCCTCCCGGAACCAGGTCAAGAGCCAAAGTTCAGCACTCAAAAACACAGACTGAGCTTGAAGTTCATATCCTGCTAATTTATGAACAGAAAATACCCTCTTCCCAGGGCCCTAATTAACTAAATTATAGGAAGCTTTTTGGATTGGCAGGAAGTAGGACATAATTTAAAAAATAGGCTCTGAGGTCAGACGGGCCATGTTCTGATTCCAGCTCTGCCACTTACTAGGCAAGTTCTTCAACTTCCATAATCCTCAGTTACCCAACGAATAAAATGGAGCAAGTGACAGTTACTTGCTAATTGGGTTATCATGAGGATTCAATAGGGGAAGTGACTAAGAAACGCTTAGTCCAGTGCCTGCACACAGAAGACACTCAAAATGTTAGTTACACTATGGCCATTAAGACCAACTTTAGCTCCTCAAAGAGAAATAGAACAAGCATTTAAACTTTCAACGTTCACAAAAATTCTCTTTCTTGAACTTACTTGTAAAAGAAACATTTTATTGTTGTTGTTAATCCTCATCTGAGGATATTTTCCCATTGATTTTTAGAGAGAATGGAACAGAGTGGGATAGACACACAGAGAGAAACATCGATGTGAAAGAGACACATCTATTGGTTGCCTCTTGCAGCTGCCCCATCCAGGGCCGTGGATCAAGCCGGCAACCCAGGGTGCCTTGACCAAAGTTGAAACAAGATCCTTCAGTCCACAGGCTGACACTTTATCCACTGAGCCAAATCGGCTAGTGCTGTAAAAGAAACATTTATTGAGTGCCTTCTGTTTACCAGACTCCTTCAGGTTGGTCCCTCACCTGTTGGGGAGTCTATAATCAGGAGGTAATCATGGCCCAGCTAGCAGCCCAAGGCAGGGTCAATTTTTCTTGATTCCTCCATTTGAGAACATTATTTGATTCTCTGGAAAATACACTTGTTTTTCTTTGCAAACTTCAAGGATTTGTTTTAAACCATTTTCTCATGAAAATCTCAAGGTTTTGCACCTTGGTACATGAAGTTTCTAGACTCTGCTGCATAGAGGTGCCCGTGCCATTTTTGTTCTGTGAACCAAAGGGTTCCTGAAAGTGACTCTAGGAACCAGCATTTATCCTGTGGTTCTGTGCACCGTTTCTACCCACATCCAAGTATTATTTTTTAGGGAGTTCATTGTTGTTGTTTTTTGTGTGTTTTTTTTTTTTTTTTGTCTTTCCAAGTACTCTGTTTGCGAAGGACCCTACCCCTGGCAATTGAAATAAAAACAAATGAGGAAGTCCCCCAACCCAAGATTCAAATCCCAACAACAGCGAATGCCTCAGTGCTAGCTCTCTAGACTTCATCTATAGGTTATTCGATTCTGGAACTACATGTTCCCAGAGAAGCATGCCTACCTTTTAGTTAAGGTATCTAAAAAGGAGGAAATTCCTTAGTAATACCACTCAGCTCTGAAACTTGAGATTGTCTTCCCTTGCATCTAACTTACCCATCTCCTATTGCAAACTAAGGTGTCCCTTCTCTGGGTGACACATCGGTTTGGGAAATCCAGCTTCGGGGATGCAGGGAGACAGGAAGGGGGAGGGCTCACTTCTCTGCTGAGTGTCTGCAGTGGGTGTGGCTTCAGGTTATGCAAACACCTGGCTGTGTGCCCTGAGATACCTGGCCGCCAGGGGATAGGTCTCCTGCATCACCATGTGCTCCAAGCTCAGTCACTAGGGTCTGCTGGGAGCTTCTCCTTGCTCCTTGCTGCCTGGTGCCCTGGGCTCCTTGTCAGATGCTCTGTCACCTGCACTGCCCAGGCCCTGCATTCAGGTCAAAGGAGGTTGTGTGCCAAATAGCCAGAACTCTCACCTGGAGCCCACCGTGTGACCTTGGACAGCCCCTCCTCTCTGCCTCCATTCCCAGAACCCAGAGGTAAAGCGTCCCCGCTGAGCATTTCAGAGCCACCATCCCAGAACCCGTTGCCCAGCCAGGCCCGTGACCCAGTGGTGAAGGGCAGTGAGAATAGAGCCGTTGTTTGGAATTCAAGGGCGGGGTGGGTGGGGCACCTCCCAATAATAAACTTCACTGGGGATTGGAGCAACCTGTTTGTCCGAACCTTCCGTGCAGCTGCACGAGGCCTGCCACTCCTTTGGCGAAGCTGCAGGGACGTATGGAATGTGCTTATCAGAGACCAAAGGGCTCCTAAACCTGACACTTCACCCTCCCACACCATCCCGGGACCAAAAGAGATAAAACTTGCACAAGGGGTGGAGCCCAGAGGATCCTTGATCCCATCCGGATTTCGGCTATTTCGCTCAGGAGCTCCTGGCCAAGGGTACACCCTCCTCTGCCTTTTCAAAAGGCCGGTTAATACTCTTTTCTCCCTGAGTGATTTTGTCCTCTAGAGGAACTGTGGGAGGGCCCTTGGGGATTTTGAAAGCTTAGTGCTGAGCTAATTCTGTGCTCTAATGGTTTTGAAAGGCCGTCCTGTAATTAGGGACTTGGTGGCAGGGAGTCTGGCGCTGGAGGCCAGGAGACTGGGTTCCAGCTCAGGCTTTGCCACTACCTGGCTGGGTAGTTTTCTTTCTTTTCTTTCTTTCTTTCTTTCTTTCTTTCTTTCTTTCTTTCTTTCTTTCTTTCTTGTCTTCCTTCCTTTCTTTTCTTTTCTTTTCTTTTCTTTTCTTTTCTTTTCCTCTTCTCTTCTCTTCTCTTCTCTTCTCTTCTCTTCTCTCCTCTCCTCTCCTCTCCTCTCCTCTCCTCTCCTCTTTTCTTTCTTTCATTCTTTCTTTCTTTCTTTCTTTTTTTTTTTGTTTCTTTGTTACTTTCTTAAATACCCATCAGAAGATTATTTTTCCATTTATTTTATTTTATTTTATTTTTTGAGAGAGAAAGAAAGTGGCAGGGGGGCGGGAGGGAGGAGAGAAATATCGATAGAGATACATCAACTGGTACAACCAGGGCCAGGGTACAACTGGTACAACTCAAGCCTCCAACTGAGGTACGTGCCCTTGATCAGAAATTGAAACCATGATCCTTGGGTCCTTGGGCTGACACTCTAACCACTGAGAAAACCGGCCAGGGCCAGCTGTATAGTCTTGAAGCGAGTTGCTTCCCTTCTGTGGGCCCTGAAGACAGAAATATTTCATCTTATGTGTAGACTGCGGCCAGATCTACCCCCATTTTTTTTTTTTTTTGCTGGTCCATTTCTTCCCTCACGTAGAGACATATCTTTGGTTGGAGGCTTAAGTCCCACCCCAAGCTCCTCCTCTTTGAAGGCATCCAAGAAAGCAAGTGAGAGACGTGGGTGTTTCAGGCTTGGAGGGGGCTCTGAGGAGCACCCCCAGCTGTTTCCGGAAGGCCTCTTACTCCAGGTGTCTGGTGGGAGGGGCTTGGTGTGTTTGGGCACCAGCATTTCAGAAAGGTAAAGAGCCCTGGCTTCAGACTTAGCCAGTCTTTCACACCCCAGCCTTGCCAATTATTGCAATCCATTATTCAGCGAATTTTTTAAGTGCCTATTTTGTGCCAGGCACTGTGCTAAACTAAGCTGTTTTGCACACGTTACTGCGTTAATCCTCACAACCCCATAAAGCAGGGACCCACTGTTTGCAGATGAGAAAACTGACACTCTGAGAGGCGGTGTGACTCCCCCAAGGTCACAGGGCTAGCAAGTGGCAAACCTGGGGCTTGAGGCCAGGTCTGCGGACTCCGAAGCCTGGTTCTCAGCCACTACACTCTGCCGTCTTCCAAACCTTATTTTGTTTAATCCTCACTTGCTTTATTTCCAAGCTTCCACTCCAGTGCTTCTGAAAAGCCCCTGGCAGGGCCACTCCATGGATTAACAAGCGTGTCCACTTCTGAAGGAGGATGGAGGCGGCAGACTCCGGATGGTGGCGTGGGAAAAGCCCTGTGGTCTGTCCCGCCCCAAGGATTCAGCTTCTAGAACAGCCTGACCCTCATCAGCACATCTGATCCCCTCCGAACTCTATCAGCTGCCTTCCTCGCCAGGCCGTTCATGCAGGACCGATTGAGGGCATGGCTGTGGCGGGGCTGTATGAATTACAAAGTGATGAAAGCAGCCTCGTTATTTATTATCGGTGTCCTACTTCGCTGTTGTGTCACTCAGCAAACGGGACCGGAAATTGCACGTTGTCCTCAAGAATCTTGGGATACCTCCTCGTCTAATGGTGCAAACCTTGGGGTCCTGTGATGATGGGCAGGAGGGGTGTCTTGCTCCCCAATGCCCGGCACTCCTTCCTGCCAACTCATTCAGAACCGCCATATTCAGGATGCGAGGCATTAGGACGGTTGGCTCTGTGACGGTTGGCACTGTGACATGTGATTGGCCCAGCAAGGCTGGAATGTGACATTCCTGAACAGATTCAGGCATGAGAGGAGAGGAGAAGAGAGCACATCTGTAGCAGGCTGGGACTTAGGAGAGGCGTACTTGCTTGGGGAGTCTGTGGAGGTGGAGCTGCCTGTCCGTCACCGGGTCTGAGCGTCCCTCCGGAAGCATGCAGAGCCCCTCACTTCAGGGTGCACCCTCGGACCACTGATTCCAGTCGGGTTGGACTGGGGAGTCACTTACTGACATAACCACTCAGCCCTCCAAGGACTGAGAGGAGACGAACCCCAAAGGTGCCGTCTGCAGGGGACGGAGGAGCGCGGTGCCAGGATCACGAGTTTTTCCATCTGTGCATTAACCGCTCTCCTTTGCCCCGTTGAGCTCAGGGTGCCTGGGAAGAGGGCTCTATTCCTTATGAGACTTTGTGTATAGGGGGACCCCAGGCGGAGGGAGAGAAGTGGACCCACAGGTCCAGGGTTCAGGCTTGGGACAAGAGTGTTTCTTCATGTCGACAGCGTACAGAGGCTGCCAGGGATCAAGCCGAGAGAGTTTGGGGGACCTGCTGTGTGTGGTGGGGCAGCGGCCTGTGGGCACAGGATGGGCTCAGCTCTCACAGAGGTCTCTCACCAGCACTGACCCTGCCCCCATCGTGGGAACTGCAGTGTGGGGCAATGGCATCCCTCCTGCCGAACAGGGAGCAGTTCAAAGGCGGTCGGCAGGAAGTAGCTGCAGTCGGGGGGGGGGGGGGTAAGGGAGGAAGCCCCCAGAAATGGCCGTGGGGGAAGGACCTGCAGGGCAAGCGGGAGACCTGAGCCTCCGTCCCAGCCCGGCGCTGCTTCTGTGTGAACTTGGCCAAGTCGCTTGCCCACACTGGGACTACTTTTTGTGAAAGAGGGTTAGGCAATGATTTCAAAGGTCCCTTCCAACTAGGCTGACCAACCGTCCCAGCTGCCAGGGACTGTCCTGGTTTCACTACTGAACACTCATGTCCAGGAATCCCTGCTCCCAAATAAAATTTCTGCTATTTCTTTTTTTTAATATCTATTTTTTATTTCAGAGAGGAAAAGAGAGGGGGAGATAGAAACGTCAGTGATGAGAGAGGACCATTCATTGGCTGCCCCCTACTGGGCATCGGGCCTGCGACCCGGGCAAGTGCACTGCCAGGGGAATCGAACCGTCACTTCCTGGTTCATAGGTTGACACGCAGCCAGAGTCAGGGCAGCTGGGCTAAAATTTCTGCTTCTTTTGTTCTTGTCACTTCCCTCTGAGGTCTCAATCCCTTTCTTCTCGGAGCTGCAGAAGCCTCTTCTCAGATTAAGATCCTTCTCCTAAAAGGCCGTGGGCGGAGGTGATACTCAAAACACATAACATCCTCTAGCGCGGGGGTGAGGAACCTTTGTTCTGCCAAGGGCCTCTTGGATACTTAGAACATCATTCTCGAGCCACATGAAACTATCAGCTTAGAAATTCGCCTGCTGTATTTGGCCAAACGTTTAATGAACTCATCCCTAATGCCTGGGCAGGGCCAGACCAAACTGCTGCAGACAGACAGACGTGAGCAGAGTAAGGGGCATGGGCCAGGAACAGAAAGTCACAGGACAGAAAGCCCCAGGTGTCTAACAATGGACCATCAATTGTAGGGGGGACTGTCCCCCAGAGAGACATCTCCTCCCCTAGCATATTACTGGTCATGGGTTTGACCCCTGACCTTCCTCCCTAGAGATAACATCTAGGCCTCTGTTGTATTTCAGCTCCAGGCCCAGGTAAGCAACAAACCAGCCAGGGCTGAAGCCAGAACCAGCTGTGTGGACTAATGACCCCCTGCCCTGGTGCCAGCCAATCAGCCAGTAGAGACCACACCCCCAAAAGGACACACCTGGAAAACTGCTGAATATTCTATTGAGATCTTCCTGCAGGCCCGCCCCTAAACTCTCAGCCCTTAAAAGCCTTAGGACGGCCGAGGCCTGTTTGGCTCAGTGGATAGAGCATTGGCCTGCGGACTGAGGGGTCCCAGGTTCGATTCCAGTCGAGGGCACGTATCCTGGTTGCGGGCACATCCCCAGTGGGGGGCGTGCAGGAGGTGGCTGATCAATGTCTCTCATCGATGTTTCTAACTCTCTATTCCCTCTCCCTTTCTCTCTGTGGAAAATCAATAAAATACCGTATATTTTAAAAAAAAAAAAGCTTTAGGACGGAGACCACCCCCAGTGCGCTCTCCCTCCAGGGAGCACACCCGTCCTTTCCTGTCTCTCTCCATTTCCCTCCTTTCCCTTCTTCAGGCCCGTTATCATCAGCTTCCTCACTCCCAGCCTCCGAGGGCCTTTCTTTACTCTAGAGCTTGTTTCCTAAGCCCATTCCTTCCAGGAATGACTTCTTCTACTTCTGTCATTTTCCAAACCTTCTCTCACAGTTTGCTCTGAATTCTTTCCTAGGGAGAACCCAAGTACTGAGGTTGCTGAGCCCAGGTTTAGTCTGACCCCACGGGTCAGCCACCTGACGCTATTCCCACCATCTACAACAAAATGACTTCTCCGACCCTTATACGGCCCGCTGGCTGGATATTCCTTACCCCTGCTCTATGGCCAGGCACCAACCCAGCCCATGGACCAGCCCAGAAACCCCAGGCTGTCCTGGCCCCAGGGACTGGCAGCCCCACATTGAAACGGAGCTTCCATCTGCGGGTCTGTGAGAATCCCACCTTTCCCCAAGTGCAGTGACGTCAGCACCAGCGGATCTAAAGGATTTCCCAGCTTCTCTTTCGCTTCTTGTTCGCACACAAAGCGCGGTGACTTCCCGGTTCCCCGGTCAGATCAGGGTTTGTCCAGCTGATTAACGTACAGCCTGTTAAGGTGAGTCTGCTCTGGGCATCGGTGGCTACACCCAGAGAAGTTCCGCCCTGCTGGGTGGCGACTGACTTCATTCAGAGAGGAGCCCTCACAGTATTGGTTTCAAATAATGGGCCTCAGGTGTACAGAGGGCAGAGGCATCAGGTGACCCCTGGCTCTCACTCACTCCACACCTGTGGAGCCCAGTGCCCGTGGCCTCTGTCCGACTCGGGGCTAAAGGTTGTAGGAAAAGAAGTTGGAGACGCCCCTGCAGTGATGCCTCAGCGGTGGCAGGCCAGCACAGGAGCCGCTGTCCTGTGGTGTGCTGGTGTGCTCTGACGCCTCCAAGAGCCGGGCAGCAGGCAGGGACTTTATCCTGCGGGTGACATCGTGCTGGGCCTGGAAGGTGAGGCGGAGCTACAGGAATACGAGTGGGAGGAGGCCGGCACGCCAGGCACCGACAATGGCACACAGAAGCCTGAGCTTGGCCCCACCCCTTCTGGCTCTGTGGGTGGCACTGTGGGCGGCAGTGGGTCAAGGATTGCTGGGCCAGAGGCCAAGGCAGGCAGGCAGCCCTCTGAGACCGCCGGGCCCAGTCTGCTTCCGATTTCCCAGAGCAAACGGAGACCCCAGACACCAGCTTCCTTCCTTTTCTTCCTAGTCCTCCGAATGCCTGCCTCCTCTCTGTCTTCACCTCCTAGGCAGTCTGTCTTCATTTCCAGCCACAGACTCTCCCTTCCCAGCTCTCAGCTCGTCACTCCCTTTCCCAGGTCCGCAGCTGCCACGACAGACAGTTCAGATCCCGGTCATCCCCCCCCGCATGGCTGCAGCAGGCTCCCCATCCGCCCGTGCTTCGGGCCACTCTGTCCCTCACCATGCTGCGGGCGCTGCCAGGCGGAGGTGTCCCCAGCAGTGCTTGGTTGACCTCAGGTGCCTTCCCCGAAATCCTCCTGAGCGCATTTCCTCCGACCTCACCTTCCACTGTGCAAACAAGGCCACGTCCAGCTTGGTAACCCCGTTGTCTTTGGCTCCTGCCTCTCTGCTGACACGGGACCTCAGTCTCTCCCCACATAGTTCTGGGAACCCTCTGGGGCAGTACTGGGGTCAGGCGAGGGGGCATCTGGGCCAGTCTGTATGTGTTTGTGAGTCAGAGACCAGGCCACTCATACGCCGAGAAATGTGTAGAGGAGACTGTGACCTCTAGCACAGGCGATTCTTTTTACAAAACAAGCCACAACAGCAACAACTCTGAGCCCTTCCCCACCGGTGAGCTGGGAAGTGCTGGCCTGGCGTGCCTGTCTCCTCCACAAACAAGTCCGCCCTCTCTGTGCACTCTCTCATCGGCTCTTCCTCACTGGCAGCTCTGGAGTTGTTTTTTCAATCAATCAGTCAATCAGTCAATCAAAGATTCACATCCGTCTCTACTGCTCCTCTTCTTGGAGCCCAGAGTGCTCATGTAAAAAGCAGCTTGCTTGGAGAAAAGTACCTGCAATTCAGGACCTCGGCCCTTTTAACGTTAAATTTGGCTTTCCTATTTTAAACCATTCTTTCTCTAAAGCACTTTTTCTGTTTATCTTGGTAATTTAAAAAATGCTTTAAAATTAACTCGATTAAAACCTAAGTTCCATTCAATAAAGTGCACTGGTTTTCAGTACACAGTTTGATGAATTTTGTCAATGAATACACTTGTTAGATCACCACCTTAATTAAGGTATAAAACAGCTCCAGCTGCAGAGTTCCCCTGTGCTCCATTGCCACTTCCATCAGCAGCCACGGCCATACCTGGCCTGCTTCCTGCTACTGTTGACTGGCGTGGCTTCTTCTAGAACATCACATGATTGGGATCGTCCACAGTGTGTGGCTGCTCCTCCCCTCACTGTCATGTTTGGGAGAGTCATCTCGGATGTTGTATGTGGTGTCATCCATCTTTTCACTTGCTTAAGCTGGTGCCTTTTTAATGTTCCCCCATCTAATAAGCCTGGGAGCCAAGGCTCTAATAAATTGTCGAATCTCCTTGCCCCTTAATTGGTCCTTAGGACTATTGGGAGGCTCAGCTGGGAGTGCGGCGAAAACTCTGCTGTCCAATCACCGAGGAGCAAGGTGGGGTTGAAAGGTGGCCACTAGCATGTTCTCTGGGTTTGGTTTAGAAGGGAGAGAGGGACCACCTGCAAAGCTGTCACAGAATTTGAGAAGGTTAGAGCCAGAGGGCAGCTGGAGAACACCCCCATTTCATAGGAACCTGACCCTCCTACCGCAGAGGAAACGGGTCCAGAGAAGGACTGGATACCCTCGGGGTGGCGTCATAGAGCAGTTCTTTGCAGAGGTCCATGTAGACTTGGCCTGGTGTGTCCCGGAGAGGTGTACTCCCACCTACCGGCCCACATGGCCTGCTTAAAGGTCTAGCCTGCAGGTAGGCTGCTAATTCTAAACTTGTTTTGACCATTAGGGGACCCAGCAGAGAGGAAAGGGGATGGGGATGGCGGGTAGGATGCGCTGTAGTTGGAGTCAGTGGCTGTGCCTTTAAGACATGGGCCTCCCTTTGAGAAGGATAGCAGACATGGCCCAGGGAACTAAAGTCCTATTTATTTGGGCTTTGGCTTTGGGCAAGTATCCCCAGGCCTCACCCCAAGCCTCCTTTCACACAGGCTCCCTGTTGCCAAACAGTGAAGTTTGCATTTTCTCAGAACCTCCTTGTAAGTTACCAGCCAGGGTCAGGCTGGCTGCAGACAGCAGACTCACAGCGGAAGGCTGGGGAGCCAGCACCGCGGGAGAGGGCTCCGGTCTCGCTCACCTTCGCTGCAGGGGCCTAGCTGATGCTGAAGGAGAGAAAGGAGAGAAAGGAGAGCTGGAAGGGCAGTTCGGGCGGCTGGCCCAGTGCTCTCCCTATACAGACAGAGAAACTAGCCAAGAAAGAGAGGTGACGTTCTTGTCACCAGTAATCCCAGAGTTAATGGCAGATCTGGGAGTTGTCCCTGGCCTCTGGACTCCTCATTCTGCATTCTGTGTTCAAATCAAGAAATGATGCACAAATGGCTCCTGTGCGACAGGTGTTGTGCCAGGAGCGCTGCATTCGTTCATATATCAAGGCCCTGGAGTCCCGCAGGCTCTTGCAGCCTCTGTGCCTCCGAGCTGCTCAGGGACATCAGGAACTTGACACTCCAGCACCTTACCTCCACATGGCCACAGACAGCCAAGGGATTGGGCAGTTACAATCCAGGGTGATGCTTGTATGGTGGGGGTATAGGGTGCCACTGCACACCTAGGAGGGAGATTTAATCTAGGCTGATGGGAAGGAAAATCAGTAAAAGCTCCCCCCCCCAAAAAAAAAAATCAAAGCGAAGATGAGAGTTTACAGAGAAAGCAGGTGAGTGGAAGGTGGGTGAGCGCATGTGCAATGCCTCGGAGACAGGCCCTGTGAGTGAGGATGGGAGGACATTTGGTGGCTGAGATGGGGAGTGTAAGGCGGGCAGAGATGAGGACTGAGCAGGCAGGACAGCTCACGAACAGCAGGTCTGACACTTGAAGACAAAACCCCTGGGGAGGTCTTAGCAGGTGGAGTCTCAGAGGAAGAAGAGGCTCGCCTGCTCTCTAGCATCTTGGTCCCTCAAGCCCTAGTGGCTCTTTAATGACTTCACGCAGACTTTTAAGTGTTGGGTTTTATCCAGCTTTCTAGTGGTTCTCGCGGACACTGCAAACTAGTCCGTCACAGACAGAAGCAGAGCAATGGGCCCTTAAGTCCTCAGGGCCAGGGGCGCTGCTCCCCCTGGGAGGAGGCCCTGGTCTTCAGGCAGCCCACAGAGCGGCAGCACCATTGGGCCTTGCCGGCTGCTGCTTCTGATTCCAGGGTCCCCAGCGCTGTGTCTGCTGCATCACCCTTCCTCAGAGTCCTTGGTCTGCTGCTCAGTTCCAAAACCCGATTACCCTGCCCTGAGATTGGGTCCCCAGTGGTGGGGGCAGGCAGGGGAGGGGGAGCAGCGGGAGGTGGCCAGTTGGTTGGTTCTCAGTGGAGCAGTATTGGGCCCCACAGGGAGTATCTGGACAGATGTGGGATTTCTTTCCTTTTGTTGATACAATGAAAACCTATGGCCAGGGTTGCTTGAAGCAGTCCTGCCCAAAGTGGATTCCCCCCAATATTGTTTCCCTATTAAGAAAAGATGAGCCCCTTTTACTCACCCTTTAGATCCCACCCACTTCTCTCTTTTCCAGGATTATTTTTCCAAAATTATTCCCTTTCTCTCCATACCTTCATGTTGTTTTTTTTTGATGAGATCAATCCCATGAGCATAAAACAAGCTCTAGTGTCTCTAGTTAACAGCAACCCAAGTCAGACACAAGGATTTCCTTTATTTTACACCGTCCTCTCTCTACCTCCTAAGTTCTCTGCTCCCTTCTACAGAGCATCTTGGTCTGTGGTCATTCAAACATGGACTTTGTCACAGCTTGGGTTCAGAGGAAGACAAAACGCTTCCTAATTCTATTCCCAGCAGCAAGATGGAGTGTCCTCCTCATTGGATTTCTTGGCCGGCTGCACCCTGGGCACCAGAAATAAATCAATCCCAGCTTGGATGCCCGGGAAACGGCTGTGGCAGCCCCAGCCAGACTCCGTGCCTCCAGGAGAAGAGGGGAGGAAAAGAGGGTACCCGGTCTCCGCTGAGCTGCTCAGGGACATTAGGAACCTGATGCTCCCATGGCCAAGTCAGGTCTGAACCCAGTGGGCTCCCCCATACACCAGTGGACACACACAAAGATTGAGTTTCACGATGACTTTGCCAACATCATTGTGTCATCATCCCAGGGACTCTGGATTTGCTGGCCTCCTCTCTCCTTGCTAGGCATTTTCTGGGTGGCATGGAGGGGTGCCATAAGCCAACTGGCAGTTGGGGGACGGGAAAGCTGGCTAACAATATGTAAGACACAGATGCTGGGGGAGGGGAGGGGGTGAAGGGTGAACCATGTTTGCACGTTTGGTGTTACCCTTGAGGGACTGGACCCACGGAGGCAGGAAGCGAGGAGACCTGTACGTGGAGAATGATGCCCGGGACCTGAGTTGGGGCTGCGGGAGGAGCAGTTCATGAGAGCCCCGGTCAGCCACTCTAGTGCTTGTCTTGCTACCTGCTTTGGGAGGCCCCTCGCCCTCCCTTCCTTTTCTCAGTCATCACACTTAGTAAACCATTTGGTGAGGTTGCATCATCAGAAGGCAAGGCACACGGGTTTACGGCACTTTCCATTTGAGGCTCACTTTGTACACTGATGCACTTACTGCTAACGATTTTGGACACCTGACCGTGATGGAGTGGTGCCAGGGTAGTGGTGTCGAAGGATTATGCTGTTTATAGGAGCCGTTTTCCATTGGTGCTGCAAGGTGTATAGCATCCTTCAGGAATGCTGCCTTCCCCTGCATCATGTCTCATTCATTGGCCTCTGGCTGGACTAACATTAAAACAACGTGTCACTGATCTCCAACTAGAGACAGCACCATGAATGCCAAAGTCCATGTCTGGATCCAGAACTGACCTTCAACCCCACCCTACTTACCCCAGGAGCGTCTGTGACCTTGGCCTGGCTTTTTCACTTTCATTTTCTCATTTGTAAATCAAGGATTATAGTGTCTACCTCATAGAGTTATTATGATTATTAAATGAGATAATACATGAATAAGCTTAACACAGTGCCTGGCAAGCACTCAGTACATGTTAGCAGCTACCACCACCACAATTAGTAATTGGGAAACAGGAAGAAGAAAAATGAGGAGTTGGGAATTTAAGCCAGGGGTTTGTCGCCAACCTATAAAACATGCTCCCTGCAACTCAGCTGCTAGGCTACACTGCATTTCTTGCACAAGTGCTGGGACATGGAACTTTGTTCCCTACCACAGTGTCTCCAAACATTCTGGACCATGTGTTCTATTAGTGGGATAATTGTAAGTGCTCCCCTATAGTAGATGTTTGTTCCCTTATTTGCAAATACAGTCAAGTACATTATAAAACACAAAAAAATAAAACTTTTAAACACCTGAAATAAAAAATATTAAGAGAAGCTCTAATATTCCCTCCTTTTCTTTTTTGAGATTTCTGTGCTGGTCTGTGTGTGAGTCTGGGGACTTGAGAGAGGCCCTTCATCAGTCACACTTTTTGTTGCCAGGACCTAATGAAACAGCATTTTAAAAGCAACTATTTGCATGAAATTTGTGCACAGGTGGGTTCCCTAGGCCTGGCTTGTGATCAGGGCTGATCTTCCCTGGCTGCCAGCAGCTGGCCCCATCCCCCAACCACCATGCTTCTGGTCACTCAGTGATCTGGGCTCCAGCACCACCCGCATCAGCCACCACCCATCCCTGCTTCCCCATTCTCCACCGGGCAATCAGGGCTTGCAGGCTGGGGACAGCTTCTGTGTTGAGTATCTGTCCCCTGATGGTTAGTGTGTGTCATAGCCAACTGGTCATTCTGCAGTCTGGTCAATTTGCATATTATGCTTTTATACACACACACACACACACACACACACATATACTAGATGCCCAGTGCATGAAATTTGTGTATGGGGACAGGGGGAGGTGTGTGTGTCCTTCAGCTCAGCCTTCATTCACTCTCTACAATATGGGACCACTTGAGGGATGTCCAACTACCCATTTAAGCCTGATCCCACTGGACCTAAATGGGCAGTCAGATATTCCTCTCACAATCCAGGACTGCTGGCTCTCAACTGCTCGCCTGTCTGCCTTTCTGATTGCCCCTAACCGATTCTGCCTGCCAGCCTCATCACTCCCTAATCACTTCCCTGCCAGCCTGATCATCCCCTAATCACTTCCCCGCTAGCCTGATTGATGCCCAACTGCTCCCTGGCCAGCCTGTTTGCCCCTAACTGCCCACCCCTGTAGGCCTAGTCACTCCTAACTGCCCTCCCCTGCAGGCCTGATCACCCCTAGCTGCACTCCCCTGCAGGCTAGATCATCCCTTGCAGGCCTGGTTCCTCCCAACTGCCCTCCCCTGCTGGCCATCTTGTGGTGGCCATCTTGTGTCCACATGGTCATCTTGTATGTTGGAGTGATGGTCAATCTGCATATTACTCTTTTATTAGATAGGATAGAGGCCTGGTGCACGGGTAGGAGTCACCTGGTTTTCCCTGAAGGGTGTCCCAGATCAGGGTGGGGGTTCTCTTGGGGCATGGGAAGCCTGGGTGAGGGTCCTGTGGTGGTTTGTAGGCCAGTCATGCACTCAGTGACCCAAGCAGAGGCCCTGGTATCTGGGATTTATTTATCTTCTACAATTGAAACTTTGTAACTTGGAGCAGAGCCAAGCCTCTTGCTCACTCTGTGGTGACAGCCATTTCTGTTGGAATTTATTTATCTTCTATAATTGAAACTTTGTTGCCTTAAGCAGAGGCCAAGACAGACCAGGGCTGCAGAAGCTTGGTTTCCTCCATTGCCAGTGGCAACCCTAGCCTTCTGCTCTTTCCAGCTCCATGGTTCTTGTCATTTTTTTAAAAAAATATATTTTATTGATTTTCTACAGAGAGAAAGGGAGAGGGATAGAGAGCTAGAAACATCGATGAGAGAGAGACATCGATCAGCCGCCTCCTGCATGCCCCCTACTGGGGATGTGCCCACAACCAAGGTACATGCCCTTGACCGGAATCGAACCTGGGACCTTTCAGTCCGCAGGCCGACGCTCTATCCACTGAGCCAAACTGGTTTCGGCGGCTCTTGTCATTTTTGTTGGGATTTATTTATCTTCTATAATTGAAACTTTGTAGCCTTGAGTGGAGGCCTGGGCCCACCAGGGTGTGTGGAAAGCTTGGCTTCCTCCATCAATGGAGGAAGCCTCCCTCCTGTTCTCTCTATGGCTGCAGCCATCTTGGTTGGGATTAATTTGCATACTCGCTCCTGATTGGCAGGTGGGCATGGTTTGTGGGTGTAGGAGAATAATGGTTAATTTGCATATTACTCTTTTATTAGATAGGATATATATATATATATATATATATATATATATATATATACAGTGGTACCTTGAGATACGAGTTTAATTTGTTCCGTAACCTTGAGGCATGGGAAACTATGAGACTCTCGAGTCGCGGTAAACTGGTGGGTCGTGTGCAGCCAGCCGATCCGATCGGCATCATTACCCTATCTTAAATGTTGCTCGTATCTCAAAGCAAAAATCGCTCGCTTGACGGCTCTTATCTCAAAAATCTCATATGTTAGGACACTCATATCTCAAGGTACCACTGTGTGTAGTGTGTGTGTGTGTATATATATGTGTGTGTGTGTGTGTGTGTATATGTATATATATATATGTAGTAAGATTTTGAGTTATGTTTGTCACTATAGTTGGTTAACTTATGTACATACATAAACAATAAGAAAAGTCTCCTGCCGAAACCAGTTTGGCTCAGTGGATAGAACGTCGGCCTGCAGACTGAAAGGTCCCGGGTTCTCTTCCGGTCTAGGGTATGTATCTTGGTTGCGGGCACATCCCCAGTAGAGGGCATGTAGGAGGCGGCTGATCAATGTCTCTCACTGATGTTTCTAACTCTCTATCCCTCTTCATTCCTCTCTGTAAAAAAATCAATAAAATATATTTTAAAAAAAGAAAGAAAGAAAAGTCTCCTGAAAACTAGAGTTCAATGGTAACAAAGAGCTTCACTCTGAAGGTTCTAGTTATCTAAACCTTACAGGGAACTTATCACATACCAAAACCCCACGGTAAGAACTGGGGGTGAAGATGAATAAGATGCAACTCCAGCCACTGGCATCTGAACTTTTAATAGGGAAGACACACCCAGTGAATAAATATAGCACTTATACAATGAAAAAGGCATAACATCAGAATGAGAAGAAGGAGAAGGGACTCTAGAAGTAATTGCCTGAGTGTGGTTTTGAAAGATAAATGGTTATTTAACAGACAGAGGAGAAAGGGTGTGTGTGCTAAAGGCACAGAGGTGTGAAACAGCCTCCACATTCCTACATACTGTCTGGGATGTTCAACATGGCGGATGTGATTGGACTGCGTGGAAAGCAAGGAAGCTGGTCAAGTGCCAGGTTGTGTGGCCTTGTGTCCCTTGACTTTGGATTGACAGGTTCTAGGCAGGGGAGTGGCATGGTTGGATTTGCTCTGTCCTGTGCATGGAAGGTAGAAAGGCATGACACTGGGAGGCCAGGGACTCCTGGGACTCCAAGAGGGAGGGAAAGAAATTGACTATGGGAGGAACCATGGAGCTGAAGAAGATGTGAAGAAACTGGGACTCAGGAATCCAGACTTGGAGTCAGCTAGGCCCTGCTGGCTCCTTCAGTCTATTAATTCTACAGGAGATTGAGGGGCTCCTTAATCTTGAAAGGCAGTAAGACTTAGTAGAAAGTTTCTAAGCCAAAGGTCTGAAGACCCCAATGCCTGGGACATTTTCCCAGCAAAACTTGCTACCTTCACTGGAATGATTCCTAAAAGCCAGTCTCTACTCTTAGCAGGAATCCCAGCCAAGCAGAGCACCAAGGCTGCAGCCCCCAGCTGGAGCACGAAGGCCTTATACAGGGCGGCTTTAAATTAGTCTTGCTCATCTCCACCATGCAACAGCCCAAACCACACTGCCATGGCAAGCCTCCATGTTCCTTTACCTCTCCATCTTGATTTCTTATTCCTACTGATCCACAGGCCACTTTTCACTGCCCCCTGATAGGCACTATTACCCAGCCAGTTTCTCCTCGATATTGCCAATCGATCCAGTCCACATGGACAGCTCCAATGTTTTATTCTGACCACGTTGGGAGAAAGCAGGGGGAGGCTTTGTGGGACAGTGTTTATAGAGTCTGCAGTAGTGCACAGGAATGTTCTAGGCTTTCATAGTCACTCACCACTCACTGACTCACCCAGAGGAACTTCCAGTCCCGCAAGCTCCATTTATGGTAACTGCCCTACACCAGTTTTTAAACTTTGGTATCATACTTTTTCTATGTTTATTTAGATATACAAATACCATTCTGTTATAATCACCTACAGTGTGCAGTGCGGTAACATGCTGTACAAGTTTGTAGCCTAGATACAACTGGTGGCCGAGGTGTGTAGTAGGCTAGACCATCAACTAGTACAGTGGTCAGCAAACTCATTAGTCAACAGAGCCAAATATCAACAGTACAAGGATTGAAATTTCTTTTGGGAGCCAAATTTTTAAAACTTAAACTTCTTCTAATGCCACTTCTTCAAAATAGACTTGCCCAGGCCGTGGTATTTTGTGGAAGGGCCACACTCAAGGAGCCAAAGAAACGTCTGTGGCTCGAGAGCCACAGTTGCAGACCACTGGTCTAGTAGGTTTGTGAAAGTGCACACTACAGTGTTCGCACAACAGAATCATTGCTTAACCACTCATTTCCCAGAACCTACCCCCATGGTGAAACAATGCATGACTGTGCTCCAACCTTGACTGTCTTGAAAACAATAGCAATCATTTGTTTACATCAAGACTTTACAATTTGGGGCCCGTCTCAGCAGAGCGGGCTTGTCTCTTCTTCTTGCAACATTGGCTGAAGTGGCTTGACTAGGCAATGGAGAATCCACTTCCAAGATGGCTCCCTCATATGGTTGGCAAGTCTGTAAGCTCACCTGGGGCTAAGGGTCAGGGACCTCGGTTCCTGGCCATATGGCCTGTCCATGTGGGCCTCTCTGCGGTCTGCTTGGACTTCCTCATAACATGGTGGCTGAGTTCCAAAAGACAGGAAGCAGAAGCTGCCTCCTCTTAAGACCTGAGCCCAGAATTTGGCACCTTATCACAGAACCTGGACTTATGATTGGTGACCTAGAGCTCCTCTCAATGGGAGGAGTATCAAGGATTTGGGGTCAAATTTTAAAAGTGCCACATCCTAATGATAACCCATAAAATGAAATGAAGGGCTTTCTGTGATTTGGTGCTTGTTAATAAATCCGTTATCTCATTTCACGATAACATCTCTCCACACACAGTGATCTTCTTTTGGTTCCTCTAATGCACTATGTCCTCGCTCACCTCAGGGCTATTGCACCTGCTATTTGCAGACACCTGGAATGCTCTCCCTCCCTTTACCCAATCTCCTACCTTCAGATATCAGCGTAGACGTTCTCTCCCAATACTAGTTTAGGTTAAGCTCTTCTGTTTTAAGCTCTCATATAATTCCTGGGTCACTAAGTGCATCCTAAGGATTTTTTTTTAAGAAGTGATTAAATAAATGAGAAAAAAACCACATCTCCTTATTCTGAAATGCCTTTCCCACCTCCATTCCTTCATGATGCACCCTAGCCCCACCCAATGCCCAGTTTCTGGGTGGATGGACTCCTCTTGTAGCATTTCAACTCTTCTTAAAATTTCTCCAGGAAAGTGGTAATGTTCCCTAGAAGCAGCTCAGGACAAGCATGCGGCGTTCAGGACTCCCTGGCTCCACAGCAGTGTGAGTGGAAAGTCCTGTGTGCTTGTTTTCATGGAACCTTTGTTTCATGGTCGCGGTGTTCCTGTCAGCATTGCCACTCTTTATTTTGAAGCTCCTGGAAGGCAGGCACAATATCTCTCTGATTCACTCTTCTCTGTATTCTTAGAAAACAGGAAACAGATGGCTCGAGGGCCAGCAGAGTGAAATTGAATTTTAATAGGCAGAGGGTACAGAACGAGCAAAGACTGAGGGGGCTACCTGTGCTCCTGCTGTTTGGTGGGCAGGACTTGGCTCTTCCCATGCTGTGGCCGAGGACCAATTTCTGGTCAGGGAAGGAGACAGATCTTATGATAAAAAACACACCGGACAGCAAGCCAGAGTCCTAGTTTACCACCCTCAGGGGCTGTCACTTAGCCTCTTTGAGAATTGTCCCCTTAACGATAGGACACTTAGACGAGGTTAACAGTGATTTTGACAGTGGTTAGGTCCTCCAGCTCTGTAGGCAGGCAGATCAGGGTTCAAGTTCAGTTTTGCCCTTTTGACTTAAGTGACTAAGTTACTTCCTCTTTGGGTCTCACTTTTGTCATCTATAATCTGGAAATAGTAGGTCTTCCCTAATGAAGCTGTTTGAGAACTCAAATGATAAACTATTGAAAGTATTTCGTTTGGTAAACACCTAAGTAATCATTTAAAGAAACAGTTACTGAGAACTGCTTCTAGAAGGGTGCAGTGCAGTGGAGTGGTTATAATCTTGACTGGGGGGGGGCAGATAATAAACAAGTTTAAGTACGTACTGGTTTTATTATTTACTCGCTGTGTGACCTCGGGCAGGTGACTTATCTTTTCTGAACTTTAGTGTTTTTATGTCTAGAATGAGGAATGCATTCTCATCTCTTATTTTGATGATTCAATAAAATATCGTATATACAATGTTTATCATGGCGCCTAGTAAATAATATGTGCTTAACAAATGAAGGCTGTTTCACCGAAACCGGTTTGGCTCAGTGGATAGAGCATCGGCCTGCAGACTGAAAGGTCCCAGGTTTGATTCTGGTCAAGAGCATATACCTTGGTTGCAGGCACATCCCCAGTAGGGGGCATGCAGGAGGCAGCTGATCGATGTTTCTCTCTCATTGATGTTTTTAACTCTCTATCCCTCTCCCCTCCTCTCTGTAAAAAATCAATTATATATATATAAAGGCTGTTTGTTTGAGATTATTACAAATAATTACTCTTTGTCAGGGAAGAACTTATAGTTCAGTTTGGTTGTCTGCAGAAAAACATATAGAAGGATAATGGGAAATATTTAGAAAAAAGGCTGGGATCACATGTGGTGGCTCTTGAATGCCCAGATGAAGTTTTTACATTTTATTCCACTGTCAATGACAAGGCCACTGAAGAAGTTTAAGCTTTTAAAAACATTAATTTCTATGTAGAATATAGACTATATTAAAGAGAAGATATGCTAGAAATGGAGGGACTTATTATTCATTTACTCATTCATTCTGTCAATCACCTAACAATTATTGAGTTCTTATATGCAAGGTACTAGTTGGTGAAGATGCAGAAAAAAGAGAGATAATTAAATAATATTTAAAGTGTAATAAATGCTAGAATATAGAAGCCCCTAAGTCAGATTTTTGGAGGGATGAAAAAAATCATCCAAAAGGAAGTAATATTTAAATAGAAACTTGAAGTATAAAGGAGACGAGTGTTCTAGGGAGAAGTATCAAATGTAAAGGATGCATAGGCCAGAGAGAGCAGCATGAATAGAGGACATGAAAAACCTTCACTTTTTAAGAAAAATGGTAAAGAGAATCAGAACTCCGGTGATGACTAGGGTGATAGAGAAGAGGTGATAAATGTGTGTGTCACTGTGGAGGTCAAAGCTAGAGAATTTGATGACAAACTGGGCACGTGGGAGATACGAGGAGTCAAGGGTGACTCTAATGGGACATCCACATGAGTGACCCTTACTTCAGTTTGCTGTTTTCTGCTTTAGAATGGGTGCTGGATTTTGCTGTGTCAACTTGGCTTAGTTGGGAACTACATATGGTTCCCTTTATGGGTCCAGGCCAGAGTTGAGCAAAAAAGGAACTTGTACAAGATTTGGAAGGCAGAAGTGAAGCAGCAGCCACTATTACTCCCTACAGGTCATTGTGGTCAGATGTGATGACAGGTGCAGAGGTACCTTGTAGCTTTCAGCTCTTCTAGCTCTTCCTCTTGACATCCATCAGCTCCAGGCCTGCCACCTCATATTTGGATCCCAGAGGCAGTAGCATCTAAGGCGATGGTTCTCAACCATTCTAATGCTGCGACCCTTTAATACAGTTCCTAATGTTGTGGTGACCCCAAATCATAAAATTATTTTTGTTGCTACTTCATAACTATAATTTTGCTACTGTTAATGAATTGTATTGTAAATATCTGTGTTTTCTGATGGTCTTAGGTGACCTTACTAGCGGTTCTCAACCTGTGGGTTATGAAAACACAGATATTTACATTACACGACCCTACTGTAGAGCCTAAGACAATCGGAAAACACAAATATTTACATTACTGCTGCTATAGAGCCTAAGACAATCGGAAAACACAGATATTTACATTATGATTCATTAACAGTAGCAAAATTACAGTTATGAAATAGCAACGAAAATAATTTTACGGTTGGGGGTCATCACAACATGAGGAACTGTATTAAAGGGTTGCGGCATTAGAAAGGTTGAGAACCACTGCTCTAAGGAGTGATGGCTTCCCACAGATTTCTTTAGGCATTACCCCTTTGTGAGCAACCTTTGGTGGCTGCAGATGCTTAACTTTTCAGATTTACTGACTCCTTTTCTGATCTTTTAGATATGCCTTTAAGATGTTCACTTCCCCAGCTTCCCCCATAATTGTGAAAGGTCTAGTTTTTATAACAACGTTTTTACTTCCTAACAATGATAATAAATCTACCCCTAACTGATACTAATCTTGGAAAGTTCTAAGTAGCTTGGATTCTTATCGTTGAGTATTTTCAGTTTACCCAAGCAGCCAAGGCTGGACTGATATGGGTGTTTATTCCTCTTAAGAGAGACATAGGTTATCATCTCATCTAGTCCAGAACTAAATAAAAATATTTTTTGAAACACTCTCCTTTAACTCAGTAGACCAACACATAAGAAATCGTAAGCCAGATGACTAAGCAATAACATAAGACAGCAGGGAGGAGAAAGAATGTTCTAAGAAGAGGAACAGGATGTGCAAAGATCCAAAGGTCACAATAGCTCTCTGTCTACCTTAGACTTGTTGTGAAAATGAAAAGAAATAATGAATATGAAGGCACTCCATAATTGCTATAATGGAATGGAATGCAGGTATGGAATCAAATCAGGAAGACCGTTTATAAGAAAGACATTTTGCTTTTTGCTCTTCAGCAGTTCTCAGGATTCTTCAGGTGAACCTCAATGCTCCAGCCACCAGACAACTAGAATTTCAAAGAACATAATTATGCGGTCAGTGCCAGCAGGGCCTAGTGCATTTGGCTCAGGGAAAACTATTGTCTGTTCCTGAGCCACTAGGAAAAAGGAACCAAGAGTAGCTAAAGACCAGTTTGTTCCCCTTTCATGCCAGAACATTTCTGAAATGGAAGTGTCCTGGCAACCTCAGCATTACTTCAGCTTTCCTATTCTTGGCCCATTCAATTTAGTTTTTCTCTTCTTTGCCTGGGATAAGCCAGGGAGTTAACACTCCTAAAGAGTCTTGACTCCAACACTTTCTTGCTGTGTGAATGTGAACAGGTTACCTCAACTCTCAATGTCTCAGTTTCTGCATCTGCAAAATGGGGATTATGACTTACAGGGAAGTTGTGAGGATTAAATGAGTTATATGTGTCATTAAAACAATGCACAGCTCATAATGCGTGATCAGCAAATGTTAGTTGATATTATGATAAAATAATAGTTGTATTATTACTATAGAATCAAAAGATCAGTTGTAGTCGTGCCATTATCCAAATCAAAAGTTATGATATTCTCTATAATCTTTATTTCTGGCATTTTGTTCTTAGAGAAATCAAGTGAGTTAGAAGTTCAATGGTTCTCGTCTAGTAATACTATTACTTATTAATTCCAGTGTATGTGAGAAAAAATTGGTCTAGTTCATCATTCAAATAATGATAACCATGAAATGGAAAAGAAGTAATTAGCCTGGGTTCTCTACCAACTACCACTCCACCCTTCTCCTTGTCTTTAAAGCCACGTAATGTGGCTCCATTTCTTGACCTATTCATTTGCTGATCAGCTACCCTCCTTCTCCTCCAACTCCTCCTCCTCCTTCCTCTTCTAACAAATTCTTCTTCTCCTCCTCCTCCTCCCCCTTCTCTCCTCCTCTTTCTTCTTCCACTTCTTCTTGTGTTAGTCCTCACTGAAGGGTATTTTTCCTGTTCATTTTTACAGAGTGGAAAGGAGTGGAGAGTGGTAAGAGAGAGAAACATCAATGTGAGAGACACAATGATTGGTTGCCTCCCAGAAGCACCCCAGTCAGGACCAGGGATTGAACCTGCAACTCAGGGATGTGCCCTTGACCAGAAATAAAACCTGAGACCATCCACTGCACAGGTATATGCTCTAACCACTGAGCAACACCAGCTAGGGTCCTTCTCTTCCTCCTCCTCCACTTCTGTTCCACTCACCTTTGTAAGAAAGGAAAGATAAAACTTTTCAAAAAATAAAACATATCTGTTATATATTGTGAATAATTAAGGGAGAAGAATAATGAAAAGGGGAGAGAGTAAGAAAATGAAGGAAAACTAGAAAAAGAAAGATGAAAAAAAGAAGGGAATGAGAAGAAACCAAACAAACAAAAAAATCCTGGGTGGAACAAAATGCACATTTGGGACCATTTTTATACATTTCCCTGTGGTTTCAATTTTATCTGACAACATTTCAGAGATTTGAAGAAGCTATGTGATTTCATAAGATTAGTTTTTATTTTTATTTTTGCTTTTCTCTAGGGTAAATTTACCCAATTATTTCTCTTGCTCAACGAGACATAGTTTTCATAGTCTTTAAATAGTCCAGTTACTGTTTTTAGGTGGTACCAGCAGTTTTTCAGCATCCTTGTTAGAGTGTGATGTTCAGAGTTGGGCAAGATATTCTAGAATATTCCTCATGTGGGCTGACAAATGAGAGTGCAGTAGGACTTACTTTCTGTGTTTGTCACAAGGAGCTTCAATTTACTCTCCTTTGCTCTCTGTCTGTCTCTCTCTCAAACAGTTATAGCAGTGTTTCTAAAACTTCTTGGCTTTAGGTCTCTTCACTCTCAATAATTGAAGACTACAATTAGATCTAGTGTATATAGACTACACCTGCTGATATTTACCATATAAGAAATTAAAACATATGTTTTTAAAACATTGATTTATTAAATCACTGAAAAATAACAAAAATAACCCCATTACATGTTAACATAAAAACATATTTATGAAAAGTTTTCAAAAACAAAAATAATATTGGTAAAAATGATATCTTACCTAATAATAGAGAAACATGTAAATTGACCATATCTCCACTATGCCCACAGCCAATCAGAGTATGAAAATTAACCCAACAAAGATAGCAGTTAATTTGCATACATACCTGGGTCCCAGGAACCTCCTCTGCACCCAGGTCACTCCCAGCCAGCCATTGGAGGGGCAGAGCCCCCTTCCCAAGCCTAAAACCTCAAATTGAGGGGCCGAGCCTGTGATCAAAGGGGCAGGGGTTGGGAGGGGTAGGGATAGGGGGGTGGGAAGGGGCCAAGCCTGCAATTGGAGGGAAGGGGAAAAAAATCAATGGAAAGATATCCTCAGGTGAGGATAAAATGAAAAATAAGGAAAGAAATGTCATATCCTATGAAAGACACATCTTGAAAATGCCTTAAGAAAGTTGTCATTTTTTTCATGGTGAAGGGACTGGAGTCCCTGTTGATGAAAATACCTTGGTGGCTACGGTGACTGGCAGTGGCTGCAGCAGTGGGGTGATGGGGCTGGTGCCTTCCCCTGATCAGCCTGGTCACCTCCAGCAAAGGAAGGCCAGGCTGTGGCTTAGGCCTGCTCCCAAGGGAGAGCAGGCCTAAGCCATCAGTAGGACATCCCCTGAGGGCTCCCTGTATGTGAGAGGGGGGCAGGCTGGGCTGAGGGACCCCTCCCCAGTGCATGAATTTCATGCACCATGCCTCTAGTTGTTTTATATCTTTGCATATATTCTTTACATCTTAGAAGACAACTTGATTCTTATGTCAGATTTTGCATTTAATCTATTGCAATATGCTGTTTTCTTGAAGTATATAAAGTCTGGCTTTGCTCAGAGGCATAGTTGGGAAATGGAGAAATATTTTAATGGAGAAATATTTTGCAGATAATTTGGGGATTCGTCTTTGATATTTGAAACTTGACAAGTGATTTCAGAATGGTTAGTTGCAATGTGAAATCTAGAATCTTATCAATGAACTTTTCATATTTTTTTAAATAAATATATTGTATTGACTTTTTACAGAGAGGAAGGGAGAGGGACAGAGAGTTAGAAACATCAATGAGAGAGAAACATCGATCAGCTGCCTCTGCACGCCCCCTATTGGGGATGTGCCTGCAACCAAGGTTCATGCCCTTGGCCGGAATGGAACCTGGGACCTTTCAGTCTGCAGACCGAAGCTCTAACCACTGAGCCAAACCGGTTTCGGCATATATATATATATATATATATATATATATATATATATGTGTGTGTGTGTGTATATATATATATATATAATCCATTGGTCTAAGTTACACTTTAAATGGATCTTTTACTATTCATGATTTTGTAACATACTTATGCTAACCTTCCAAATATTAACAGATTTCATTCTACAATCCAAAAAAAACACACACATTCATTAATATTACCATCAATCTTATTAGAAAAATATCTAAGTATTTGGAAGCTGACAAGCTCATGATAGCAGATACAAGCTTGCATTTTATCTTAGGCAGCATTGGCAGCAACTTTCCCTGAAGTGACAAGCTCATTTAATTCATTTTTAAGAAAATGTCTGGTGGAACTCCCACATCTGAATAACATAGTTTGCTAGTCCGCCCGTCAGTCATTCTTTCAAGTCAAATGTTTTTTTCATGACAAAGGCAGCTCATTCATATTGAAAATCACACATCCCTCATTCTGCAGGGTCTACCCAAAGGACCTTACGCCAGGCCTGATTTTGTCACACAGAGTTTAAAAGGAAGGATTCTCAAGGGTCAAGATGTAATACCATTGACCATATGCACTGCTTCATACAACTGCATTACATGAAATAGATGTTTTTCTCTGTTTCTGGTAAAGAATAATGTGATGTTTGCACAGTTGGTGCCATTGCCTGGATTCCTGCTAGGGCCCCAGCAGTGTTACCAGCCATTGCTTTTGCACCATTGGTGAAAATGTCAACACAGTGAAAGAGACAAAGTAGAATTATCTTGACAGCAGTTTTGCTCTTGTGGATCCTTGAGAGGATCTTGAGGCTTCCCAAAGGTCTGTGGACCACACCTTGAGAAGTGAGTTTTTCCAGGATGCCTCTGAGCTTCCTGTTGGGTCTTACACTGACCTTATCCATGTTATCAACAGGTTGGGGGTCTTCAAAGAAAGAACATGAAGAGCATTAGGAGCTAACATACCTTAGCTACTGGTCGGATGCTTTTCATCCTAGATCTCACACAACCCTTGAGGTGGCTTCTCTTTTATCCTCACTTTCAGATGAGAAAACTGAAGATCAGAGGGGTGAGTTAACTTGCCAAAGATCACGCAGCTGGTTAGTAGGAAAGCTAGCATGAAACGCTCGACAGCCTGAGCTGCTCAGAGCTGCTTTGTTGTTGCTGGAGAAGCTAACAGGATGGGCACAATGAAGAGACTGCCTTTCGGAGGGTCAGGAGGTCAGAACAGTGCCTGAGAGTCTTGGACCCAAGGTCTAACAGCGATTCAAAGGTTTCCTCCAAATCTGCTTCCCCCATCGAATTCTTACAAAGGCCCTCTCCGAGTTGGCTGGTCAGAGTTGTTATTTCCATTTCATAGGTGAGGAAGTTGACGCTACTCAGCAGAGAAAGGTCCCCTTGGAGCCCCAGAGGACTCCACCTTCTCACCCAAGGCCAAGGACTCCGGACACTTCCTGGCAGGTTTTCCTGCTCGGGGTGTCCCGCTGCCACATGCTATAGGGGGGACTTGGCAAAAGAGGCAGTGGTGGCCTCACTTCTAGGGAGAGAGAAAGGCAGGGTGGACCCGCTCGCCCTGGTGCCATAGAGAACAGACTGAGGTTGATGCAGTGGTCAGACCAGTGGTGAGAGTCCCCTCACCTCTGTGTCTGTGACTGAGGCTCAAAGTGGGTCCCCTTGGGGGGATACGATTCCACATCCAGCTGGAAGCAGCTAATGTGCTGACTGAAAAAGTGGCATGGGGGGTGGGGTGGGGTGGGTGGCCGGTGAGGAGAGAACAGAACTGAAGCCTTTGAGGCCACTGCCAAGAATCTGATGAGACAGCAGAGGTGCCCCAGCCCAGATCTGTCTAGAAAAAGAGAAACCGGCCTGCAGGGGGAAAGGAACTTGCTGAACGGCCTACGGAGGAAAAAGTAAAAGTGCCACGTGGCCCGGGCCCCTTGATGCCAATCTCACAGCTCTTCCCGAACAGAGACCATATTTAGGTAAATAAACCAAGCCTGCCTGGCGCCTCCCGCTGCTCTCTCAGAGCAACCGGGCCACTGGCCACCAAGGCTGCTTTGTAAGCAGCAGTTCAAGCTCTGGGGACACGCACCCCTTCCATGAAGTTCTTGTAAGCAGGGACGGAGAACCGGGGAGTAATGTCTTTGGTTTGTGGGGGCCCCGCCCCAGGGTTTGTGATGCTGTTCCTTTGGCATACTGCTCTGGGCATTTACATGCCAAGTGGTTTTATGTTCTGTTCACTCTGAGATTCCTCTCCTTCCAGTGCCTTGATTTTTGCCTTTGTTCTCTTGTTTATATTCCCCAGACAATCAACAGTTCCTGAAAGTTACAGCCTCCTGGATGCAGAAGAGGGGAAATTTCAGGACAGTTCCTGAACGTCCGAGCCTTCAAAGCCCCATGCAGGCCAGCAAACAGCCTCCAGAAAAAGGGGGAGATCCTGCCCCAGTCAGGCCGCTCCAGAAGCAGGGCCCATGCTCTCCTCAGCCCCTCCCGGTCCCCTTGCCCAGGCCAGTGCCCTGGCCTTCCACATGGGGCTTCATATAGAGAAAGCTTCTCAGGACTGCGGGAAGGTGCATTTTCTCGGTAGCAGGCTGAGTTCTGAATTTCAGCAATTAGAAATTAATTCTTTAACTTCAGGTTTTGTTCATGAGGACAAAAGACAGCATTATATTGTAGGACTAGTTCCTCCTCCTCCTCCTCCTCCTCCTCCTCCTCCTCCTCCTCCTCCTCCTC
>JAAGEH010000434.1:17497286-17511017 GCA_011751065.1 Lasiurus cinereus
CAGATTGTGGAAGTTCTTGTTTTAAGGTTTTGAATTATGTGTGTGTATGATCAGAAGATTTCATACACACACACACCCTGTCATGTCAATAAATCAAGCCTGCCTGATTTACTTTACTATTTTTGCTTTGTTATTGGATTAACCGAATTTTCTTAAAAATCTGGTTAATCTAATAGCACTGATCCTTCATTCTGTGGCAATAATTGACTGTTGCCACCTTTCTATCAGTCCTGTGTACCTCCATTTAACTCAGCACCTCCTTTAGCCTGAGTCTCGCTAAACTTAAGGCAGTGTCAGTGGTTCAAGGAAAATGGGAGTGAACACATTTCCTGGTGGATCTGAAGGATATTCCTTCATGTTTAATAGGTCAACTTTGTGACTGTCTTGAAAAACAAGGCAACACAAGATGACTCACTTTCCTCGTGTCTGATCCTTAGGGCATTTGAGTTGGGACCTTGGACACTGCCTCCCAGGTACCTCTGTGGGGCTATTCCTGGAAGCTGAGCATCCACCTTAAAACCAGAGGACATTAGATTAGAACCCAGCTGTGGAGATCAGCATCCTCCTTGTACAGGTGGAGAGATAGTAGCCCAGAGAGAGGAATGTCCTTCAGAGGACACCCAGGAAGTGGGGCATGGTTAGGGTGCCAGCCCAGCCTTCACTCCGGGGCATCCCTCCTTGCCCATTCTCCTTATCTACACCTGGCACTGTTTCCTCCTATTTTTCTTCACATACCATTTTTCCCTCTGGATGTTTACTATAGTCCAGGTGTAGTGTTCACTGAAGTGTTTTCACAAACATTTGATTTAATCACCATCCCTGTTTGACAGATGAGAAAGCTAAGGCTTACAGAGTCACTTTGCTTATCAGTAGAACAGCAGGGATCTAACTCCAGGTCTGAGCACCATCCAAGCCTTCCCTGCTGGAAGGTCTGATGCTATCCCCACTTTATAGTTGGGGAAAGCAGGAGGGTCCAGGATCCCATAGCCAGTCATTGAGACAGTTAGGACTGGAATCCAGGGCTGACTCCAGGGCCGGAGCAATCAACCACGGCCTCTTGGCTACTTTCTGCCCGTCATGGATCCATCTGGAACTTTCAGAGTTCATGTGCCTTGTTGGGTCTGCAATTGCTCTACAGGGCGTAGCTGCACATGTAAGTGTGGGTGTGTAGGCGGGGCTGGGTCCCTCTGTGGCACACTAAGAGCAGCTGTGTGGTTTGTGATCCTGCCACATTCTGTGCCGAACACAGTGCGTGGCACCACTGCCCAGACCCTCAGAGGAAGTGACCCCCACGGATGGGGAATCTCATCCACAGACAAGGAGGGCTTACTTCTCCAGGGCCTCACGGGCAGTGTTAACTCTCCAAAGACTAGAGCCCAAACTCTCCAGAGCCCAAACGAGGGCCTGGATTTCCTTCTGCACTAGCCTTTCTCTCTCCCACACACAATGCTAGTTCCTTCCTATTCTAATTTAATCAGTAAAGGCTGGGAAGCGCCGTGACGTCCTTCTGCTGTCCTTATCTCACTTTGGGAAACAAGACGGCAGTGGCCATGTGTCCTTATCTCATTTGTGAAAGATGTGGCAGCGACCTCGGATCCCTCACGATCCTGACACCCCAGAAGGGCAGGACTTTATCAGCGGTTTCATACCAGGCTCCACAGAACCCTAACTTCTTCTGTAGGCACTTCTGAGATTTTAAAAATAGCACCATCTTTGTCACCCAAGAAGACGGGTCGAAACTGACTGACGTACATGTTAATCACACAATGAAAAATATTTTTTATATAAGATATAATTAAAAAAAAGTTCTACTGTTAAAAACGATCTCAAATCTCTTCTAAAATGTCATGAGCTGGGGAGCAGTAGGATGCATCTGCTCAGAGGGAGAAGGTGATCGTGGATAAAAGTCAGGTAGCCTGCCACAGCAGAGGAAACCGAATCTTCACTGTGGGCTGACCAAGCATCTTGCTTTCCCAGCATCCCACCTCCCTGGGATAGCAGTGTTTCCTCTCTGCCTGGGGGCATGCACCTGCCCCATCTCCCTTGGCAGGAGGATCGAAGCTTGCTGGAAGCTCTGGATGGTCAGGCTGGTGGTGGGATTCTCTCCATCTCCACACTGTGTTCTAAAACAGAGATTGGGTGGAGATTCTGGCCCTGAGGATCTGGCCCAAGCATGGCCACGAAGATGGATACTGCTGGAATGGTTTCTGGAAATGGAATTATAGCTGAGATTTCCTTCTCTATTAGTAAAAGGGATTTGAAAGGTCCATTCACATAGGATCAAACTTGAGAAAAGCAAACAGATGAAGAGCTGCACTCAGACCTGTTCTCTCTGTACACACACACACACACACACACACACACACACACACACACTCTGACTGGGTTCAGTTCAGCCGTAGTTCTTAGTAAAGTGGTTTGACTAGTCAGTTTAGATACCTACCTGGTGTCTCTGCTCCTCCAGCAGCCACCACCGCTCCTGCGTGGCTTTTCCCACAGCAGGTAAATAACCCCGGGCTTCTCCCCAGGCCTCCTGGGCTGCGTGCCAGCCCTGGACCCCTTCCAGTGCTCATCTCAACACCATTGAGACCAGACTCCACACCACAGATCCTGGGGTCTCAGAGGTGCAGTGTTGGAGGGGATCTGGTCATCCCTGCGAGCCTGTCTTTTTACACGTGGGAGAGAGTGAGTACATTATCTCAGGAGGAGGAAGTGGCACCTCTGTCTTTCAAAGGAGCACCGGTATCTCTGTGTCCAGCTGCATACCTGTCTCAAATCGGATTTCATAAATAGCAGCCCGTAGGCTGCAACCCACTGCCCCCCAACCTCCATGTTTCGTTTGGGATGCCACAATATTATTGTGTGATTTGATCTTTTTTCCTTTTCAATTGCAATTTGCATTCAATATTATTTCACATTAGTTTCAGGTGTACAGCATAGTGGTTAGACCATCATATACTTTACGAAATGTTCCCCCTGATATTTCCAGTACCCACCTGTGAGAGTCCCTCTTTCCATCAGCCATGTAGGTATTTAAACTTCATCTCTGACACTCCTCTTCACGGCTCATTGTTTTATTATTTATTATTTTTCCCCCATTGATTTTTAGAGAGTGGAAGAGAGAGGGAAAGACAGAAATATCCATGTGAGAAAAACACCTTGATTGGTTGCCTCCTGCATATGCCAGGGCCCAGGCAAGGGAAGAGCCTACAACTGAGGTATGGAATCGGATCCAGGACCCTTTGGTCCACTGAGCCAAACCAGCTAGGGCCTGGCTTATTGTTTTAAATCAACATGCAATGATCCACTCCACCCCGTTCATGCTTCAAATCATTGTTTTTTGTCTTCCTCCCACCTCAGACCCATTCTACAAGGCATTGTGGTATCCGTGTCCTTAAAGCATTGGTCACATCACCTTACTCCCTCTTTACGACCATCGCTGGCTCTCCACAGCCTGATGGAGGCAGGCTGTCCTTCTTCAACGTGGCCTTTGAGACGCTCTATGATACTGGGGACACTTCTCCAGGCACAGCTTCCTGTAACTGCTCTTCATAGTCCAGATCTCCAGGCAAGCTGGACTGTTCCCAATGCCTTCCCTGACCAAGGACTTGTCCCCTCTGCCTGGAACGCTCCACTGCTTGGCTTTCCCGGTGGAATCTCACTGTAGCTCTTAAGATCTAGCTCAAAAGCCACCTGAGGGAGGCTTCCTTGAACACGATCCTCCCCTCCCACACTCTCACCATTCGATCGCTACTTATGGAACATGCACAGTGGATACTCTTTCATGCATTCTTTCAGCTTGGGCAAGTACTCCCCGAGTGCTTGCCAACACAAGAGATAGCACACTCACTGCCAGGATGGAATATCCATGCAAGGAAGGAAATGCAAAGCCCCAGAGTCCAAGTCACAGAGGGTGATCATAGACACATGAGGAATGGACAGGCCCACCCGGGTCCGTGGCCCCAGGGACACCTGCTCCAGAGATGCACAGGCCTAGCTGGGCCCACCCAGGAACAAATGTTCCAAACGCCTCTGGCCACTCCGAGCTCCTCCTGCATCCTGAGGCCTTTGTTGCTGACTGACCCTGGGCTGCTGAGACTCTTTGCTGAGCTCTCTCCAAGGGGAATGCTTCCACGAGAAGGATCTGCTTCTAGGGCCTGCAGATGTAGGAGCTCCTCATGGCTGGACGAGGAGGCTCTGTGCTGGGGCCAAGTGCCCCCGAGTCAGAGAAGGAAATGCAGAGCTGGCCCACTGGGCAGCTCAGAACAGCCTGCTGAGAAGGACAAGGGGTTGCAAGCTTTAGCCCAGATCAGCTCAGGTGAGATAATCACACTGTGGAAATGGTAGGCGAGTTGGCTGCCTCCTCTGTGCTTCACTCACTCAAGTCTCTCCTTGCAGAATGTCATCCTTCCTTCTTTCTTTTCCTCCTTCCTTCCATCCTGCCTTCCTTCCTTTTGTAAATAGTTTTTATTGATTTTCAGAGAGAGAGGGGGGGGGGAAAGAGAGAGAGGGATAGAGAGAGAGAGATCAATAAGAAAGCAAAAACATAATTGGCTGCCTCCTGCATGCCCCCCACTGGGGATCGAGCCCCAAACCTGGGCATTTGCCCCTACCAGAATCGGACCAGCAACCCTCTTATGCACAGGATGATGAGTCACACTGATCGGGGCTCTCCTCCCCACTTTTCTCTCTGATGATGACAACAGTCCTGAATAGGAGCACCAGGAAGGTTTGCTAAGACTCCCTGCCTAGTAGCTCTGTGGTTTTTCTCATTTAATGCTCCCACACCACCTTATCCACACTTTGAAAGTGAGGACACTCATCGGGGGTTAAATGATTTGCAGGAGGGCACACAGGCACCTGGGAGTGTCAGAATTCAGCCCAATCAGACACCAGACTCCAGAGCCTCAGTGTTTAACCAAATCATAGCTTAGCCTACCGTGCAGTTAAAATTACACCTCATTCAAATATTGCCTCTAACATGCTTTCCTTGGCCGCCTTTTCCATTCCTATGTATGCACACATTATTGTCCTGAGCAGTAGTTTTCACTCATTCATGTATTCACTCACTCATTCACCTGCTGCTCTTTGATGAAGAACTGGGCCGCCTCTGGGGAAGGTCCCTGTCCAGTTAGTTACCACCTCTGCAAGATGCCGGATACGTTCGTATGTCCACTGCTTGAAGCAGTAGCCACCACCATGTCCAAGGCCTGGGAGTTAACGAGTCTTTGCTATACTCAGACCGTCAGAGCCACTTAACCGTTCAAGTCAGACATATGGAGATTCAGCAAGCTGCAAAGCGAGCAGGTGCAGAGATAACAGGACATCCTGGCAGGCAAAGCAGGGCTGGAGGGAGCGCGTTCACAATCCCGCCCCTCTCCCTGCGACAATCTGGCGGAGCCGGACTTCCTTCCCAGTCCTCCGAGCAGTCCTTAGAGGAGAGCGATTTGCTGACCCTGGGCTCCCAGTGAGTCTGCTGTTGGGGGCTTTTGCCAAGTGTTTATGAAGTCACTTTAAGCAAATCCCCGCTTCTCCCTGCAGGGTGGCGTCATTCCAGCACCTCCAAGACTAACTGCCCAGGTGTAGAGGAAGCCAGGGTTAGGCCGTGCCCTGTGGAATTCCCAGTTACCGCTGGGTGGTAACCGCATGGCATTTCCTTAGACAAATAGCAGACGTTTAAAAGGGAGAATGGAGTCGTGGGAATGTAAGACACACATAGGGAACATAGTGAGTGATACTGTAACGACTACAGATGGTGCCAGGTGGATCCTGGAAATAGCAGGGGAAGGTTTTGTAAAGTAGATGCGTGTCCCACCACTATCCTTACACCTGAAACTAGTACAGAATAATATCGGATGTAAATTGCAGCTGAAAAACCACATTTTAAAACCAGGACACAGGGAGGAAATGTGCTGAAAAGGGCCCAGGCAGACCATTTAGAAACTTCATTCCTTTCATCCATTCCCTTCCCAAGAAAGCCAGGACAGACTCTTAGGAAGAAGAGTCTGGAGAAGGTGCTCAGGGTTCTTATGAAACAGACAGACCTTGGAGAATCACCGGGAATTTCTCAAATCTCTCTGCACAGAAACCCGCCCCCTCCCACCTGCAGCCCAGAACACCATTTCAGGGTAGCCAGGGGCTTCCTTGAGCCCAGTTTGATGTCCCCGAAATATTGGATGCAAGCTAGGTGATTTCAGGTGGCACATGGACACAATTTGGTTTAAATTTTAGTTTCTGAGGATTTATTTTCGTACGCACCAGAACCATAACACGTCAAACCTGTTACCTTTTACACGTTTTGATTTTTTACAGAGAGGAAGGGAGAAGGATAGAAAGTCAGAAACATCGATGAGACAAAGACATCGATCAGCCACCTCCTGCACACCCCCTACTGGGGATGTGCCCGCAAGCAAGGTACATGCCCCCGACCGGAATTGAACCTGGGATCTTTCAGTCCACAGGCCGATGCTCTATCCACTGAGCCAAACCGGTCTCGGCCCTTTTACACGTTCTGAGATGGCGAGTTCGTTTTAAAGAAAGTGACACGGAAATGACCAATGGCTCCGGGGGCACCCGTGGCTGCGGAAAGCCTGGGAAGCGCTGCCCACAGAGGACCGAAGGGTTGGGTGCCCTGTCCTCCTGTGTGGCATCTCCTAGCTCATTCAGCCACCTCCCTGCACCAATGAGGAAACGGCGTTCCCTGTGGTCCCAGCGTAGCAGCTCCCCACGCCAGGGCTTTGCTGCTGTTGTCTTTAGAGCTCCATTCACTGTCCTGCTCTCTCTGTGCAGTTTCCATCTCAGAGGGCACGAAGGGATCCACCTGGTTCGTTCTGGGAGCAGAGAGAGCTAGCAGGCACTTCCCACAGCCAGGTAGATGATCGTCATTTTCCCAGGGCTTTTACACAGACTTTCCTTAGCCTCTTCTCACAAACAAGTAAATTATATTTATTTCTAAGCAAAAAAAAAAAAAAGTTTCAAAATGCTTGTCATTCCTCCCACATCGCTCCGGGTTTGCCTGTGTCGAGTCTTAGGAAATGAGCTGATGTTCTCCCCTGAGGTTATTCTATTTGGCTGGAGCCAGAGACAGAAACAACTCTGTATGTTCCGAGGCTCCTTTCAGTTCTGTGGACGGTGTGCTAGCCGGTCCGGTTGGCAGACTGAAAACTGATGATGTGTGATGTAAAGACTTTTTTACATTCGCCGCCTGGTTAGCCCTGCCGGGAGCAGTACTCTGGTCAGGAACATACATCCCCTTAAGAGGGACATGGACCTTGGGGAGCGTGTGTGGCCAGAAAGAGGGTGATGGGTCAGAGGAAACTGCCGCTGGAATCAGAGGAGGGTGACAGCTGAAAGAACTGGCACTGGCCGGCGGCTTGCAGACCGATGACTCCAGGGGCCATTCCAAGGTCACCATCTGCAGGCCGTGGAGGGCTGTTGTGGGACAGGGCAGGGCAGGGCAGGCACACCATGCTGCAGGTCTGCTGTGCTCCAGGCACTGGAGTAGGCAGCGCGTGGAACACCGTGGGCGGGTGGAACAGAGTGGGCGGATGGCACCTGGGGAAAGTGAGGAGAGGTAGGCCGCAGCTCTAAGGAATGTGGTCATGCAGGAATGCAGGCTAGAAATTGGATTTTTTTTTTATATGAAATCTGATTTCTAAATGGTGACAATACATTTTTAAAATATCTGAGTACATTATGTGGCCAAACAAAACACATCTGTGAGTCAGGTCCGATGTGTGGGCTGCATTTTGTAATGGTCGGAATTATTTTGGGGTGCCTGATGGCTGACCGCGTGCGGAGCCCAAGCATGGACTCCCCGTTCTCTGGGTGAGTTTCTGCGGCGTGGCCCGAGGTTTGGGGCGAGTTAGAACAGCATTTTGACAGCGTTTTAGGGCTCAGTGAAACGCCCCGAGCGATGCAGGGCTCTGGGAGGGAGGAGGCCAGGCAGTGCGGGAGGCCGGGAGCAGCTGGCACTTTCCTGGAACTGTCCGTGACGCACAGGCAGGATCCCCAGGGGTCCCATCACCTCCTGCAGTCTCCTCGTTGCACGTCCAGGAACAAGTGCCTTCTCTGGGTCTGTTTCTTCCTCTATAAAGCGAGAGACGGGGTTGGATGGGGTTCTGCGTTGTTATGACGGTCACGTCTCCCCATCCTCAACCTCGCCCCAACAGGACTTCCAGTCCCTACATCCTTTGTCCCTTTGTGCAGGGAGTTCCCGTCAACCCTGAGAAACCTTTCTGCAGAACCTGCCGGGATCATGTTGCCCCTTTCCCGATCCTTGGGAAACCTTCTGCTTTCCTGGTTTCTTCGCCCACTGATGGCTCATCCCCTCCCGGCAAGCTCCTCCTGACCCCAGGCCAGGTGTGTTCCCTGTCCTATCGGCCTTCCACCAGAGTCCTCACCATACTTGCGCTGCTCATGTATTTGTGAGTTATCGTGTGACGATCTCACTGGGTTGGTCCTGATGGTCTCTTCCAAACTTGGTGATACTCAGTGATTCTGGAATGAACACCCAATGAGGTCACAGCACAGAGCAGTGGTTCTCCAGCCGTGTTTCTGCCCCAAACACCCAAGAGATTACGACACCCTCCGCCCCTCCCCCGCAATGTGAAATGGGCCTCCTGGATTCAGAGACACTGGCACAGAGGTGAAGGGCACGGGCCTGATCTTGACTTTTCCCGGGCAGCTTGTTAGCTGTGTTGTTATTTAGATAAGCCGCACCAGGCCTCCCTGTTCTCATCTGCAACCCGGAAACAATAGCTAAGCCACTTAGCTACTGTCCGGCACATGACAAGCACGCAATGCACGGAAACCATGCAAATATTTTCAGATCGCAGGTGGGAGCGTCCTTGCGCTAGACACCTGGGCTGGAGGTTGGGATGCTCGCCTCTTGACCAATCAGCACCCCCGCTCCACCAAAGGATCAGGGAGGCAGGAGGCAAAGCCAGTGGTTCTTAAAGGGAGGGGACAGTTTCCTTGGGGGGACATTTCTAGTTGTCACAGTGTGGGGCAGAGAGGTGCCACGGGCATCTGGTGGTAGGGGTCAGGGAAGTTGCTAACCAGCCTCCAATGTGTAGGTCAGCCCCCACAGCACAGAATTATCAATGAAGTGTCAATAGTGAGCTCCACAGTAACCCAGGGACACAGACTACAATGGGAGAAAATAAACTTACATGATCTCTGAAGAGACAGGGTGTGTACACGGACCGTACACTGTACACTGCAGGTGAATATAAAATCTTGAAGTTCTCGCACCTACAGTCAATTGACAACGCAAAGACAAAGCCATGGCAGACTCCCAGCCACGAGGCAAACTGACTCACCCACCCGAGGTTACTGGAATGGGAAAGTCGGCGTTTGATCTACGCACAACTTTTCAGGAAAGTAGAGCTTCAGGGAAGCCGCAGTGTCCCTGGTGTCCGGCATAGCGTGATCGTGCAGAGTGACATAAATCTGAGCCCACACCCTCTTCCTGCCCAAGCTTTCCAGTGCCGAGCCATTCCTGTTCCTCGGAAACGCTTTAAGAAAGTGAGAGGCGAGGGGCTGGAGGCAGCAGGGGAAATGGCGTGAGGCCGCCAGGTCCCCCAGGTTGTTGACTCACTTTCCCCTCTTTGGTGGTGTTCGTGCCCTCAGCAGTGACCTTGGCAGTGTTCTTTCTGTCGGGACGGCGATGACGCTTAGGCAAGATTGGAATTCCCTCGTGGAGGGCCTACTCTCGCAGCCACTGGGCGAGGCAGGAAACCAGAGAAATGGAAGACACCGGCCTGGGAATTAGAAAAGCAGGCAAAGCTGGGTTGGAGACGTAGCCCTTAGAAAGTTGCTTAACGGGGAATGGGAACACCACTTACCACATGGGCTAAGCCAGACTGGCTAGCCTGGTAAACAGAAACTGCTGTGTTGTTATTATTGTCTTCCTGATGGTTAGGCATTAGGTGAAATCACATGGCGTTTGTCTTTCTCTGACTGATTTATTTTGTTGTTGTTGTTGTTTTTTTCACTAGGTCCACGCATTGTGGCAAAAGGTAAGAGTTCATTCTCTTTTTACGGTGGAGTAGGATTCCATGGTGTAAGTGCGCCACAATGGAATGGTCTACTGATGGGCACGTGGGCCGCTTCCGTATCTTAGCAACTGTAAATAACACTGCAATGAACACAGGGGAGCATATATTCTTTCGAATTAGTGTTTTGTGTTTCCTTGGACACACACCCAGAAGTGGAATTGCTGCGTCATTAGGTAATTCCCTTTTCAATTTTTTGAGGAACCTCCATGCCGTTTTGCAGAGTGGCTGCAGCATCTGCCTTCCCACCCACAGCGCAGGCACACAGGAGCGTTCCCTTGGCTCAATCAAGGCTTGTTGTCTGTGGATTTATGGATGGCTGCCATTCTGACAGGTGTGAGGTGCTATCTCATTGTGGTTTTGGTGATGTTTTTGTTTTCTTAGGCGGTGCCCTCTCTAGCCAGGAATTCGGAGAGGGAATTTAAAGCGTGAACATCTTCCACGTAACCCCCCGTTGCTCAGTGAGGCTCCCAGGAGCTGTGGATGTCCCGCCACACCCAGGGCTCTCAGGGAGCAAAGCGATTTCCAGCGAGAGAGGGGCAGCGAGGAGTGAGGTCGAGACGCCAGGGCGATGAGGCAGGTCCTACACTGCAGAACAGAACCACGGACCAGATGTGCCAGCCGGCCTCCTCCTTCTCATGACAGAGCCAGCGAGGGGGTGGGACAGAATGTCCTGCCCTGGGGGTGAGCAGCCCCCTCGGCCGCCCGGGCTGACGTGTTGTGAAGTTGCGCACTTCACCAGGTTGCGATGGGTAGTACACAGGAAGCCACAGGTGAAAGGACTAGTGTCAGATGCTGGGTCTTTGCCGGGGCCCCGCACAGTCAACCCGTGGGCAGGCTGCAGGCACGCCAGGCCCACCTGACCAGCTGAGGCTGGCCCTGGGCCCCAGCCACCGGCGCCTGGGCTGGGGCTGAAAAACAGCCAGAGGCATGTCCGGCGCACATGTCAGCGGCCCGGCCTGCTCCGCCGCCCAGGCACGCAGGTTTGTTGTGGGAGGCCCTGGGGAGCCGAGAGGAAGAGCTCGGGAGAACGGGGGGAAATCGCGCCCGCCAAGAGAAATGAAAAACACTTCAGCGGGTGTGAAGGGAAGAGGATGCAGAGGCACAATCCGAAGCCTCAATGTTTCCGTCCTCTGAGGCAGAGAGGGGAAAGCGACCTTCTGCGGGGCCCGCCCGCCCGCCTGCACCCAAAGCCCGACGGCTTAAGCAAAATGCCCGAAGACGTCTCTGCCCGGACGTCTGCAGCGACAGGGACCGTGACAAAATCTCTGCCCTGTGGGCGTGGCACGGAACTTCCACAGGGTGGCTTTCAGGACGCCCCGGAACCCAAGTTGTATGTACTCTGGGGATGAGAGTGGGACGGGAGGCTGTAGTCTGGTGACAAATCTCTTGACCTGTTGAGTCAAGAAGCAAGAATGCAGAGTGGCTTCCAGGCGAACTGCCTGCAGTTCGCTGAGTGAAGCAGCCACTCTCTTCGACTCTCTGATCCCCCAGCAAGCCGTCGTGATGGGAACAGGATAGGTCCGTTCTGGTCTCAAGGTGGGGGGCCGTGAGAGAGGAGGGGCACACACAGACCTTCACTCAGTGTCACTGGTTGCCCAGTCATTGCTCCCATATTTTACATGCACGTGCATATCTTTCAGCCTTTAAGGTTTCCCTTGGAGGACTGTTGTTGTTTCCAGTTTTAATATACGCAATCTCAGGCCTGGAGAGGTTTGAGATGGATCCAAGGTTGCACGGTCAATAGTCACAAAGTTAGGGTTCAAAGTCATGTCTCTTGGTCTTCAAAAGTCACATAACATTGTAGCCACTGCTATTCTTGCTCCCTGAACATGGTGCTGTCATAGACTCTGCTTTCCTTGTTTGCCTCATGAGCCTATCCCATGTCCCAACTCGGGATGTTTTAGGGGAAAGACCCCCAACCTGGGAGATGGGGCTCAGAAGATGTGTGCTGGAACTGGCTTGCATGGCCTGGAATGAATCCATCGTGTGCATCTCCTCAACCCCATGCTCAGTGAGGTCATGCGGGGAGCTTGACCCTGGCCATGGTGGAGTATGTGGAAACAGGCACATTATAAACCAGGTCTTCCCCACACCAAGAGCCACTAGCTTACTAGCACACCCCTGGGTGTTGCCTCTGCTCCATCGCCACCTGGGAGAATCAGCAGCAGCATCTAGAAACCCACAAATCATTTGACATTGCATTACATAAAGTACATGGGAAGTGGACTTGTCTCCTTGAGTGGTTGGGTGTTGTTGTGCATCACAATTACTCAGGTGCTAATAAAGAGGACTAACAGCCAGCCTCTCAAAGTAAGACAGGGTCCACTGTGTTTCTAGTAAGTTCCTCCGTGATTCTGCTACCCCCACCCTTTGAGAACTGCTGGTCTAAATGATGAACTGGGAATAGATCTCCTCCTCCTCCTTGACTTCCTCATGAAGACCATTAGCGTAGGCTTGAACCAAGAAAATCAGATCTTAAAGAAAGCAGTGCCTTCTAAACGCCACTCGGAGGCCCCATCTCTGTGCCTGTGAAATGCGGATAATTCTGCCCTTGCCCCGTGGCTATGGAGACGGCGATTCTGCAGTAATGATTTTATAAACGGGAAACCGTATAATAGGCAGCATTGTGATGACAGAAATAGGAAGATGAGCTCGCCTTTGGCTCTATCTTCCTGGGAGGGCTGGGGAACACCCTCCTTTCCCCTTCTGCTCCCACATCCTATTTTTGAACCTGGCATTGGCTGTGGGATTAAATGACCAATATGGCAACAAACCTGTGTGGCAGCCCTGCCACTAGCCTGTCAGCTGCTCCGCCTCCTCCTGGTGCCTATCACGGGCCTCTGCCCCTGGGGTTAAGGGTCACATCTCACAAAATCTGTCACTTAGCTTTTTTATGTAGCAGCTGCCACCCCTCGGGAGGCTACGTGGCTGTAATTGGAAAGTACTCCTTTCCCCCTGTGTTTTGGAATAGGACCAGCCTGGCCTGGCCAGTGACTTCTCCTTATGAACAACAGACGAAGTCCCCATGCCTGTGGGACGGAGGTCACGGTTCCAGCGTGTGCTTGCTGTGAGCTCGCCAGCTGATGTCCCTTCTCTCGGATGCGGCTTCCTCATCTGGTGTTTCCCCGTGGGGAGCTGCGGGCATTTCGTGTGGGATGATTCTTTATTGTCCCGGGCATTGCAGGAAGTTTCGCATTCCTGGCCACCGGCCACCAAATGCCAGCAGTGTTCGCTTGGTCACCGTGAGAATTCCAGGCATCCCCACGCATTTCCAAACGGCTCTGTGTGGCTGGTTCTGCCCCGGGACTGTGTTCTGAAGGGTCTCAGTTTTCCATTCTGGTAAATGGACCAACGAGGTTCCCTGGAGGCAAAGGGCTTCCTTCACTCAGGAGCCCCCAGGAGGACTAGCTGGGCTGGCAGGCGGGGCTGAGGGGCTCTGCCCTGTCTCACCCGCATTCTGCTGGGGTTTATTTAATCTATAGCAGTTCCACAAAATAACTTATTTGGGAAAAAACCTCCTGTGGCTAAAAAAAAAAAAAAAGTGTAAAAACCACCAGACTGGATCAGAGGTTGCTACATGACAGCCCACAGGGCTGATGCGCGCTGCATACATGTTTTGGTTGGCATGGAATTTTAAGATATTTGGATATTTGGAGCTATCTTTTATATA
>JAAGEH010000434.1:17511117-17543428 GCA_011751065.1 Lasiurus cinereus
TATATATATATATATATATATATATATATATATATATATATATAAAATCTGGATTTTAGGCATCTTGGGGAAATAAAAAAAGAAAAACAGGAAAACGGAAAGATTTGGCAACCCTGAGTCCAGATTTCTACAAAGCAATGGTGGGTCACACCGCTAGGCGCAGGCTGCCCACTGAGGTGGTGCCTGCCCTGTCTCTCATTTCCTTTTCTTGTCTGGCCCCGGAGGCAGCTTGGTGTTCAGTGTTTGTATTAGATCAATGCTTCTAAGCCCAGGATACATGGAGGAACTCTCCAAATTCCAGAGCCAGGGCCCTCAGCCAGACTAATGTAATAACTGTCTCTGGGGTGGGGCCGAGGTATGAGTACTTTCAACATGTCCCCAGGTGATGTTACTGTGCAGGCAGGCACGAGAATCAGCAGACTCGAGAGCATCTCCTGTTTAAAAATCAGCCCCCAAAGCCCAAATTCTTGAGGAGGGGGATATTCCTGCTTTTTACCCTCCTTCCATTTAGGATCCTCAGCTTTTCTCTTCCTCTGGAAACTCTTGATTCCACACCCCCTTCCTGCTCCCTCCCCCACATCTCCATCTATCTATCTACTCATCTGAGGAATTCTCACTTTTGCAGTGTATCCACCTGGCATCCCACTGAGCTCTATGCTTTCTGGTTGGGTCCAGTCAATGTTCTGTTCTTCACAAGGCCCCAGAGGCTCTGATCCCTCTCCTGGGGCCCTAGTTCCACCCTCCAGGAAACTCTGCCAGCCCCATATTTACCAGCTCCTGTCAGTCTCTGACACAGAAGCAAGTCCAGGCTCCTTCCTAACAGTCCTCTGGAATAACACCTTCAGGACACTCCTTTCTGGGCCTTTATTTGCATAAATACTACGAAGCAACCAGTAAGACAGGGTTCTCAGCCTCAGCATGGGTGATTTTGGGGGCCAGATAAGCCTTGGTTATGGGGGCTGTCTTGTGCCTTGAAGGATGTGTTAGCAGCATCCCTGGCCTCTACCCGCCAAATGTCAGAAGGACCTCAATCTAGGACACCTAAGATGGCAGTGGAGGAGGTGGAAGTTACATTCACCTCCTCCCTGGAATTACAACTAAAATATAGAACAAGTTACCTCCATAACCAACTGAAGACTATCTGAAGAGAAGTCTTTTAACAAAGAACTTACAGAGGAAGCCACATGGAGACTGGTAGGAAGGGTGGAGATGCAAAAAGGGCTGGCTCACCTCCCACGGGCAGTGGGTGAGATTCCAGATACCCCAGCTGCAGAGGTTCCCCAGAAAAGCCTGGGGCCTCAATTCCAAGCCAGACTCCCCAGCCCAGAGCACCAGAGCCAGGAAAAGACACCCATATAACATTTGGTGTGAGAATCAGCCAGGATTCTGTCTGCCAGGGAGACAGAAGTTTGCTAGAGACACAGGCACCCTCTTAAAGGGTCAATGCACAAACTCTTATTTTCAGTCACTCACCCTGAGCTTCAGTCAAGAGAGGGAGGGTGGACTGGACTGGAGTTGTGTGAGGAGAGACTGGGGCTTATGGCTCTGGGGAGAAAGATGAAGGGACAGCCACCAGGACCCCTGTGCTTAATTTGTCTCCTACATCACAGAGGCCATCTTTTTTGGGTGGAGCACTCCCCTCCATTTAGCATCAGCGTGGGGGAATGCAATAATCCCCCCTGTTGAACTCTCCATTGTCCTACCCTACAAAGCTCGTGCCCTGCTGAGGAGTCATCTGCCTGGGCTTGGATGTAGAGGTCTGAGGGTGGAGGCCATATCACCCACTTTTTCATGAACCTGATTGGTGCCTCCTCATCACAGGAGATTTGCTAGTTCCACTTCTGGGTTTCCATAAGACCCAGCCTCCTGCCCCAGGCAACCCTCCACATCAAAGTCTGGACAGAATTCAGGACAGACTGAGTTGTGTATCTCCAGGGTGGGACCACTCCTCCCACCTTCCCCCAGCTTTATCAGCACCTCTGCATCATAGGAGATTGATCCACTTGCCCCACCATTCAAGCTCCTGGGGGTCCCACCATGCTGAACTCAGCCACCTAGCAGAATCTTGGATAGACTTATAGGAAGTCTTGAGTTGTGTGGCTGTAGGATGGGGCCATTTATCCCTCCCTCACATGCCTGACCAGTGCAGAGCTCTCCCTTCATGTAGCCAAATCTTGGTCTGTCTGGGCCTAATAGACTTTGCTGGCCTCACCCTGACGGTCCCCAAAGACCCTACCCATCACAAGAGTCTTCGGGCACCTAGCTGGTGGCAGCTAGACTTGGTACACCCCAGGACATTTTCTGAGTGGCCTCAGACCCAGCACTGTCACGGATTTGATCCTGTATCAGTCTGGTGAACACCTCTCATCCCTACCTGATGACTCGCTGTGAACCTACCTCATGCAACCTGAGTACCACTAGAGTGGGTGATATGGCCTCCACCCTCAGACCAGTGACTGAGCCTAACAGGCAGCAGGCAGGTGGAGGCAGGTGAAGGCTGATCTCGGGGTGCCTTGGGATGTTTGCTGGCCTGCCCCCAAACTCTGTACTGGTAAAAGCTGGCCTTGGTGCACAGCTTCATCCTTTCTGCACACACCCAGGCCCAGCAGAGGCATCCACAAACTGTGGGTCACTTTGTAGCCTCAAACAGGTTGCCCAGAGCCAGTCAGATATTGGCCTACATCAGAGTCTTTCCCAAGAGGCCCCAGTGGCCAACTTCAGACTGATGGGTAGCAGGTTCGATTCCAGTCAAGAGCACATTCCTCAGTTGCAGGCTCAATTCCCAGCCCCAGTTGGGGCATGTGCAGGAGGAAACCAACCGATGTGTCTCTCTCACATCTATGTTTTTTCCCCTCTCTTCCACTCTCTCTAAACATCAATGGAAAAATATCCTCAGGTGAGGATTAACAAAAGGAAAAAAAAACTTACTAGTATACAACTCAAACAATCCAGTTAAAAAATGGGGCAAAAGATCTGAACAGACACTTCTCCAATGAGAACAACTGATGGCCAATAGACACTTGAAAAGATGCTCAATGTCACTAATTATCAGAGATATGCAAATTAAAACCACAATGAGCAGAGGGGCTGTCCAGTTTTCATAACTTTCTTATGGGCCATAATGGAATTGTTCTCGTCTGAGAACAGGATAAGCATTCTAACTTCTTATTGCACTGTAAATTGCTCTGTATGTTTTCAGAACCAGGCTTGAAAGAATATTTCATTCTCCTAAAAAGTGTTTGTCTTCTCACAGTGATAGGGAATTTCCTTGTATAGTTAAAGTGAGTTTAGGCAGAGCATTTCTGGTTAAAATCCAAGTGCCATAAGGTAGAAACACACACACACACACACACACACACACACACACACACAACCCCCAAAAAACAAAAAAACAAAAACAAAAAACATAATGAGCTATCACCTCACACCTGTCAGAATGGCTATCAACAATAAACCAACAACAAATGTTGGGGAGTTTGTGGAGAAAATGGAACTCTTATGCACTGTTGGTGGGAATTCAGACAGGTGCAGCCACTGTAAAAAACAATATAGAGTTTCCTCAAAAAATTGAAAATAGAACTGCCTTATAACCCAGTGATTCCACTTCTGAGAATTGATCTGAAGAAACCCAAAATACTAATTTAAAAGAATATATGTTCCCCTATGTTCATTGCAGCATCCTATATAATGAAAGCCTAATATGCTGTCTGGTTGTCCAGTAGACCATTCCAACCAATCAAAGCATAATATGCTAATGATATGCTAAGGCCATTCAACCACTCACTATGACATGCACTGAGCACCAGGGGGAAGACACTCCAACCAGTAGGTTAGCTTGCTGCTGGGGTCTGGCCCATTGGGACTGAGTGAGATGGGCCAGACATGCTCTGGAGCCCTCCCATGGTCCCTCCCTAGCTGGCTAATCTCATGTGTCCCTCCCTGGTCCCAGTCGTACACTGGTTGGGTCCCTCGGTCTGGCCTGTGCCCTCTTGCAATCTGGGACCCCTCGGGGATATCGGAGAGTCAGTTTCAGCCCAATCTCACAGGCCAGGCTGAAGGACTCCACTGGTGCACAAATTCGTGCACCAGGCCTCTAGTTATTTATAATAGCTAAGATTTGGAAGCAGCCCAAGTGCCCATAAGTAGATGAGTGGATAAAAAGCTGTGTTAGATTTACACAATGGATTACTACTTGGCTATAAAAAACAATAACAAGGAAATCTTACATTTTTCTGACAGCAGGAATGGACCTAGAGGGTATTATGGTAAGTGAAGGAAGTCAGAGAAAAACAAGTACCATATGATTTCACTTATATGTGGAACCTAATTAACAAAATAAACAAAATGGAAACAGACTCATAGATACAGAGACAGATTGACACCTGCAGAGGGGATGGGAGTGCAGGGCTGGGTGAGAAAATTGAAGGATCTAGCAAAACAACCAAAAATTCATAGGCACAGACAACACTGTGGTGATCACCAGAGGGAAAGGGAGATGTGGGGGAGCAAAGAGGGGTGAATAATGACGGGAGGAGACTTGACTTTGGGTGGTGAGCACACAATACAGTATGCAGATGATGTATTGTAGAATTGTACACCAATGTCAGCCCAATTACTTCAATAATTTTTTTTTTTTTACAAAAGGACCTCAATCCCCTTCCTTCCCCGCCTCCCCCCATACACACCTGAAGTCATGGCAACCAAAAGAGTCTCCAGACATTGCCCAATGTCTCTTAGGGCCAAAAATCACACCTGTGGGATACCATTGCTGAAGTCAAGTTCTCAATGTCTTTTAAAGCATAGCTAATACTGGCTAATATACCAATTCTCATGCCACCCACATACCTGTACACTCTTAAGCTGTGCTCCCTGGAATGTTTGTTTCCCTTCACAAATTGGCCTCTCTAACCCCAGCCATCTCTAATGTTCATTATCACATCATAACAGAACGTCCATTAGCCCTGTTGTTCAAAAGCCTAGATGACTTCTTTGTGTCCTCCGAATCTCAGTTTCTGTATCTAAAAGATCAGCAAGTCTTATAGGCTCTGTTTAAACATATCTCCAACCCCTCATCTTTCCATCTCCATTGTTACTAATTTTGTCTATCATTTTTTATCTGGACTGTTTCAAGTGTCAAATCAGATTATGTCACTTACTTGCTCAAGACCCTTCAGTGGCTTCCCATTCTTAGAATAAAGCCCAAACTCCTTCCTAGGGCCCATGAGGTTAACTTCTTCAGCCACTCCTCATACTACTCTTTCTTTACTACATCCCACCAGACTGGCTGCCCCTCCACTTTTTAAATGTAACAAATGCTTCCTTGCCTCAGGGCTTTTGCACATGCTATCCCTCAGCCTATAACTTTTTTACACCGTGGTTTCCACAGCTGGTTTCCTCTCTAGCCTTAGATCTTAAGTACAACTTTGCACCCAGTCATCCCCTTCACCCCAAATTGAATAAAGTGAATGAATCTATTATATTTTTATTACCTTCCAAACAATTATGACACATTCATTATCTTGCTTATTTTTTAGTTTCCCTGTTATGCATTTTGCCCCACTAGCATATCTTAGGGCTGACACTCCTCTGTATTATTTGTTACTGTACCCCAGGACCCAGTGCTTGGCACATGGCAGGGGCACAGTGAATTCCTACTGAAGGAATCAGTGGGTGAGTACCCATAAGCTTCAGGTCCCAGACTCTTCAATGCACTCGTGGAAGATGATGATGATCAGTGCTCTTCTGGCTCTGACATTTGAAGATGCCCCAGACTTTGCACCAGCAAAATGTCAATGCCCAGCGGGTCACTGGAAATTCCATAAGTCACTCAGGGGGCTTTTTCTGTCCTATTGCCTCTCTGGCCATATAGTAGGCCTTCTTTTGCAGAAGGATACTAATTTCTTCAATGTCAGCGCGAGAAGGGAACTTACAGACAGTCAAGGCACAATCTCTTCACTTGACAGTGAGGGATGCACCCTTTAATTTTGTCATCCGCTGACCAATGTCACTTGCCACTGAGATACATTAAAAGTCACAGGATGGTGAACTAAACATACAATATAACATACAGCCAATGAATTACAGAATTATTCCCCTGAAATCTATAATTTCATTAACCAATGTCACCTCCATAAATTCAATGAAAAGTTAAAATAGAAGCTTATCTAATAAAGAGAGAATGTGCTAATTGACCATCACATGCTCACAAAGATGGAGTGCCCACAGCCAATAAGGAGGGAATATGCTAATTGACTGCCACACCCTCAAAGATGGCAGCACCTACAGTCACAAGATGGTGGCACCCAATCCCTGCAGCCCACCCCCACCCCTGCACCTCCCCCACTGGGATGGCAGGCAGGGCCCACTCTATGCAACTGCCTCTGGAGTCCCCCAGTCCCCTTAGGCCCCCAGGGATGACCAAACAACTGAAGAACAAGTTGTGTGGGGTGAGCAGGCCAGTGGGGGAGCTGTGAGGGGCAACCAGGCTGGCTGAGGGGGCAGTTGGAGACAACCAGGCTGACAGAAAAGTGAAGCAGTTGGGGGTGATTAGGCTGGCATGGGGGCAGTGAGAGGTAACCAGGCCAGCAGGGGAGGCAGTTAGGAGTGACCAGGCCAGCAGGGAGGGGGCAGTTGTGGGGAACCTGGCAGGCAGGCAGGTGAGCAATTAGGAGCTGGTGGTCTGGCAATTGGACATCCCCCAAGGGATCCTGGATTAAAGAGGGTGCGGGCTGGGCTGAGGCCCCCTCTTCCCCTTCTGCCAGTCTCCCTTGCATGAATTTCATGCACTGGGCCTCTAGTATAAAAGTAAAATAAAAGTTTTAAAAAGTTGCAGAAGATAGGATCCATCTTGCTGAGAGTCTCAAGCCACCTTGTACAGCTGGGATGAGAATACCACCAGTCTCCTGGGTCTGGCCTGAGTGGCCTGGCGCCTGGTCAGAAGCTGTGGTCGTGGCCTGTACTTTCTGCCAGTAGAAAGGAAGCGATTATACCATGTGGTTTTCACAGTAAGCCCTGAGGTTGGCAGTGAAACGAATTTGTGATGATACTTTCTTACACCTAATATCAAAGGGGGAATTAAGTTATCTAGAAAGTTCACACCTTCTTAACTTAAAATAGACATGGCTCAGTGCTAAGCTTTTGTTCTCCATCAGTATAGAGAAGAAAAAGTCTGTGAAAGCAATTTGTCAAACATTATAAGAAAAAAGAAAAATAAGAGATTAAAAGGAAGGAAAGAGACATAAGGATGAATGAGAAAAGAGGAAGGAGAAGATGAAAATAAAAACTGTCATATGAGATTAATTTGAAATCCCAAGGTCAAGGAAGGAGGGAGGTTATAGCATGCAAATTTCATGCAAATTCTGTCCTCTTTCTGGTCCTTTGTCAAGTGAACAGAGTGGAATAAATGTTCTAGAAGTAATTCCTAGCGTCCTCTTTATTTGTCACTTTTTTATTCAAAACCAGACAGATCCTCAATACACTCAAGGACCTGCTCTGACATCCTTTCAGATATGTGACAATTTCAGATGTGTGACAATTGATTCAAAACCCGTCTGTGGGAGTTTTTGATGGCTGATGGGCCAGAGTGACAGAATGAAAGCCACTTTCCTTAGGCAATCAGCAAGGCATTGCAAAGTTCCTGATGACACCTGAAGGCCACCACACTTCTTTTTAAAGCCTGAAGAAAACCTGTAATGAAAGCCCTTCCATTTGCATACACGCCTTTTGAAGCTTTTGGAGGTATTTTATTTCATGTAAGTCTCACAATAAACATGAAAGGCATTGTTCTCCTCAGATTACCAATGAGGAAGCTAAGACACTGAGAGACAAGGGATTTGCCCCAGGTCACCAGGCTGCCAGTCCGCCCCTGTTTGTCTTCCCTGCTTTGCTTTGCATCAGAGAGACCGACAGGTTCCAGGCGCCCTAACCTGTTGCTTTAAGGCTAGGTTGGCTGATGGGAGTGTCTGATAAGAAATTGAGGGAGAGGAGGAGAGAAGCAGGTTCTGTCTTCTCTGCCATTCTCCAGTGTCATCTCTATCAGTGGCTTCATGTGCTCTGTGCCTTCAGCTCCTGCCAAATACATGCCCTGAGCTTGAACACCACCTCCCCCCGTGTCCCTCTGATGGTTTCTTCCTGCCGTTGCTAATCTCTGGTTCCTCACCATCCCATTTATAGCTTCTCAGTTCTATCACCTGTGCATCCAGTTCCTTATATTACATTTCTTATGTTGAAAGACCTAGAGTGGTTTCTGTTTTCTTGGTTGGGCCCAGACTGCATCCCCAGGCTGGAAAATCATCTCGATGAGGAGCTATAATCAGGGCAGAAACGACATGAGATAGACACGTGTGTGCATGTGGATGTACGTGTGTCCATGTGTGAGAGCCTTTCTTTCTCCCAGGAACCCAGCTGATATATCTTTGGATCTTGAGATGCCAGCATGGTGCCTGGCATGCAGAAGGCACCAGTAGATGTTTGCTGACCTAATATATTTGTTTGGTAAAACAAACCAGGCCAGAATGGCTGTTTAGTTTATCTCTACGTTTATCGACAAGTGTCTATGAGATATAAAAACGACGGGTCCTTCTGCTCTTTAAAATGTAGCAATGAGCTATTTGGCCACATTCTCCAAAGCCATACAGGGAACTACATTCATTGTGGTTTCTTTAGGATCTTTTTGATTTTGAACCATAGTAGTTATTTCAGATGGAAAGATATTGATTAGTTGAAACTTGGAAAAATGAACAATTTCCACACTCAGAGAGTAAGTGAAAACGGATGGACAGCATGGGCAAACATGGGGAAGAAACATTCTTTAAATTGTGTTTTCTTATACTAATGCAGGTGGGGAAATCTAGGTGGTGAGGTCAGCTCTGCCACCAGCCGTGTAGCCTTGGGCAGTTTATTTCTAGCTGGAGCATGGCTCTTCTTAGGAGAATAGATAAGGACACACAGAGAGGTACGAGGGCTGTGTGTGCACAGAGGGAGAGCCCATGTGAAGTGGTGGAAGGAGGGTGGACTCGGAAGAAACCAGCCCTGCAGACATCTTGACCTTGGGTTTCCAGCCTCCACAACTGTGAGATAATAAATATCCATTATTGAAGACACCCAGTCTGTGGTATTTTTTAGGGCAGCCTCACCAAATGAATATGGAGACTTATGCTTGGTTCATTCATGCAACAAATATTTATGGAGCATCTATTATGTCCCAGGCACTGGTTCTCGAAATAGGGCAGAGAGTGCTGAGAAACCAAAGAGCAAAAAAGGGCTTCTGCTCTCAGAAGCTTCATCTAGTGGGAGAGATTGACAATCAAAAGATCACACGAGCAGAGCGGAAAGTGTGGGAAGGGGTCCCCGTGCTCTGAAGGAGCTCAGTGCTGCAAGTGGGGGTGGGGGGGTAAGAGGATGATGGCAGAGGGACATTTCATGGTAGGTACCGGTTTATTCTCAGCACAACTGCAGTGCTGGGCCCTCAGCCAGCACTCTGTAAATGTGGGCTGGCTTTCATGGAAGGCTCCGATCTCTCAATTCTCTAGGTGGAATAACATGATTTCTCCAGCCTTCAAGGAAAGACAGCCCAAGGGCAGACACTACTAAGTGTTGACTTTATAGGGCCTGCAAAGCTGGGGCAGTGGGAAGGCCAATAGATGAGAAGGGAGAGGAAGTGGGTTCTCATGTCAGCCCCGCCACAAGCCCGTGGTGTGGTGACCTGTTACAACGCCCTTCCCTTGTCTGGACCTCCATTTCCTCATCTTCAAAAATAAAGAGGTTGGAGGGGTTCATCTCTAAAATCTCGTCCAGCTCTGTGAAATCTTTTCTGAAGTCTGGTTCAGAAAGGTTAATCTCAAGAGGAGGAAGAAAGGGACAGAGGGGGGCAGAGGAAGGGGAGGGAGGTAAGAGGCTCCCCCATTTTTTGTATGAGACCTTGGCCACGAGGTTGCCTCTGAGTCTCAGTATCCTTTTTCTTAAAAAGTGAAGGGGTTAGTTCTTTCATATTCATTCTGTCCCCAAAGATTGTATGCCTATGAGTATTAGGGAAGTCTTGGATCTTCTGTTCCTGTGGGTTCATTAATTTCAACAGGAAGACATCCCTGGGCCAAGAGTGTGCCGTAGATGTCATGGGGACCGGCCTCTAATCCCCACATACATCATTCAGTTATGAGCGTGTCAACTGGTTTCTTGCAAACAGGAAGTCTTAGAAACGCAACCACTTATTTTTCACTTAATAACTAGATCATCAACTAAGTCAGTCCCCACTGAGAGAGACCATAGAAAACATACAAAACTAAGGATTGGTCTGTTGACATTTCCTGGAAAGAAAGATGTTATTTTCTTTTACCCAACTACTCACAGTGAGGAACAGCTACCAGAAGTACCTTAAAAGCAAAATTTTATTAGAATGGTTTGGGCAGGGAGTAGGTCAATTAGAAGATAAAAATTAAGTTATCCATGTCCAACAATAGAGGAATGCTTAAATTAATTTTATTACATTCATATGAAATTGTATGCAGCACTTAAAATGGTATTTTAAAAGATTATTTTACAACATGTGGAAATACAATGTAATAAGTGGGAAAAAAAGCAGGATACAAAACATAATTTAACATAATCATAATTTTTGTTAAATACACACTATACATCACACATTAAAAAAGATCTGAAAAAAAATACTCCAAAATATTAACAGAAGTAATATTCAGAAGGAGGAAGTAGGAGTGATTTTATTTGCTTCTTTATGCTATTCTACATTTTCAAATTTCCAGTGATATGTATTCGTTTCTTGGTTTAGTCAGCCCACAAATATTTCTTGTGTCAGCTCTGAGCCAAGTGTGTTGTAGGTGCTATTGATAGAGGCAACTCTCAGCCCTCCTGCACCTTAGCCTTTAGTAAGCTGACCCAGAGAAGGAAGAAGAAAAATCAGTAAACAAGAGGATGTGGATGGTATTATGTGGCGTGAACACAGCCAATCAGGGTGATGGGAAGGGAGTAGGGGGGCCGTGCACCTGCCTTGCATGGATGGTCAGGGAGGACAGCCCTGAGGAGGGGCCATTAGTCCTGAAACCGAAGGACATTCTCATCCCAGAAAATGGCCAGGCTGCGTGGACCTGCCACCCTGGGCGCCATGGGTCGGGGAAGACTTTGGCTTCTATCGTAGGCCAGCAGGGGCCACAGAAAGCTTTCCGTGGGCGTGACCCGGTCACACGCTGCTCACACAGATGGCTCTGGCTGCAGAGGGCAGAGGGGCTCCTGGTGGTGGAGGCAGCGTAGAAGCAGGGAGACCGCTCATGAGACAAGGTTTTCGTTATCATTTGCCAATTCTGGGACATCAGTTTCCACTACTGTAAAACGAGAGGCAGGTGGGCAAGGTCAGTGATTCCTAAGAGCACTTCCAGTACTTAACCATTAAAATCAACCTTATTTTTGTGTACCCGTTGGCCTGTTTTGTGAAAAACATAGAAGCTTCTTCAGCGCAGGGCCCAAGCCTTCTGTCTCTGTTTATCCCCAGCGCACAGCCTCGCCCCTGGAAGGCCCCCGTGCCTGCAGGAGTCTGTGGGGAGTTTCCTCTGCGCTTCCTTCCCACTCACCTGCTGAGGCCATTCTCCTGAAGGCAATAGGGAGCCACGGAAGGCTCTTCAGCAAGGCTGACTTCTGTGTGTTAGCAAGTGCATGCAGGTGGTGATGCAGGAGGTCTGGAGGGGGCCAGGTGTGGGAGCAGAGAGACAGAGAGACGCCTTGTTTTACTAGAGACTCTCCCTGGCTGTGACGTTTCAAATGAGCCCCCCTGTGAAAGCAGGGCCCTGCCAGTGGGGAAGGGCCATCTAGAAGAGCCCACCTCTACGGGGGGCCACACACAGGGAGACAGAGTGGGAGCTCTGCCTATTCATCATTAGGGAAATAAGGCACAAAGAGACCAAATGACTCATGGGCCAAGGATTTCTGACTTCAGGGCCTCCTCTCAGCTAACGTGAAAACCCGACTCTACTTAGCGTGTCATCCACGGAGCGGGAGGGCTGTGCCTGTGCCAGATGGAAGGGAGCGTCGGGGTGGGGTGGGTGAGGAGGGGGAGGCAAGCATCCCGGGCAGAAACCGTGACAAATGCTCCAGTACCTTCATTTGGACACTCCCTTAATCCAAGAAGGGCTAAAATTGGCCGCGGAGCTTGCCTTACGAAAGCAGAGCGATCAGACAAAAGGAATAAGCCCGGGTTGAGTCAGCCCGATGGTAATCCTCCTGGAGAGCGTGCACATCCAACGAAAATAGATCAGAGGCTCTTTCCCAAGTCACGGCGCCTGGAGATGCTGGGACCAAGCCCCTTACGTGAAGGTGGGGAGAGACAGTGCCACCCCCCAGAGGTGGGGAGGGAGCTCTGTCCAGAGTCAGGGCTGGGACTCGAACCCTGCTCTTACCCTTCAGAGGTCAGGGCTCATCTCACTCCTTCAGTCTGGGTCCAACTCTTTATTTGCCAAACTTGTATTCAGGCACAACGGCAGGGGGCAATTGAAATGATTTCAAAGCCCCTTGTGTATATTGTGTGTTGCCATGTACACACACACACACATACACACACACACACACACACACACACACATTCTACTTTAGTTGGTGAGGTCTTTTTTTTTTTTTTCCATTAAGTATTATGGGCCAGTGGTTGGCAAACTGCGGCTCCAGAGCCGTGGTTTGCCGCTCTGTTGACTAATGAGTTTGCCGATTACTACTATGGGCCATTCATATTACTTAAATATCTGCATTCACTACCCTAATTTAAAGGCACAGTTCACAGAACCTAGAAGCAACACTAGTCCAACCTCTCTGCCTCGCAGATGAGGACTGGGGTCCAGAATGGATGAGGCTGCAGCTACTGAAATCCAGAACCGGGCCACATGGGGCCAGTGCTCATTCTAGACTGAGCGAGGAAAGCAGCATGCTTTCCTTTTTTTCCAGAGAGAAATATACAAGCCTTACTCTATTTTTTAAAATATATTTTTTATTGATTTCTGAGAGGAAGGGAGGAGAGAGGGATAGAAACATAAATGATGAGAGAGAATCATTGATTGACTGCCTCCTGCAGGACCCCCACTGGGGATTAAGCCTACAACCTGGGCATGTGCCCTTGGCCAGAATTGAACCCGGGACTCTTCAGTCTGCAAGGTAGTGCTCTATCCACTGAGTCAAACTGGCTAGGACAGCACATGCCTGATTTTCTGTTCTCCAGCACAGAGTCTTGAAAGGAACAGGGATAGAGAGCTAGACAGTCTCCAGCTTATAACCTTGGTGGAGGCCTGACATCTTGGCACACTAACCAGTGAATTTCTGAAGAAGACTTTACCTTCTTGGACAGTTTTTGCCGTCATGGTCACAATCATCCACTAAGTAAACATGTCCTGAATCTCCACTCTGCTGAGCCTGTTATGTACTTTTAATTTCTTTTAATTTTCATAAGACTCTGATGCAGTGTATCACTTCTTTCCTTTTTTTCCAGAGAGAAATATACTATAGAAATGTGTCTGGGTCACAGACTCAGGAAGGTGGCAGAGCTGGGATCTGGCCTTCTGCTCACTTCTGTTACGCCACATGCCTCAGCTATGTGGTGACCTGGACTCCACTGTGGACACTGTGTGGTTGGGGAGGGCAGTTCTCATAGGCCTAGAGGACCTTGGGGCCAGGTTTCTCAGACCCTACCCTTCTCTGGGCTGCTAAGCTCAGCTGTGAGCTCCCTGTTGCATCTGAGGTTTATAAGCCCCACCTAGAGGCTCAGGGTGGGATTCCTACCAGCTAAGGCCCACAGTTGTGGGCCTGGCTATGAAGAGGCCCAGAGCAGAGCAAAGATCATTCTCTGGCAAGGACTGGCCTTGAGGGGTTTGGTCCATAGCTTTGAAGGGAACACAGTAAGAGCAAAAGCAAAGGATTGAGCTCAGACTAGAGGAGAGAAATAGAGCCCGGGACATAGTTTTAAAGAAAGTTTGCTGGAGGAAGCCCCTGGTGTTTGATGTGTACACACCTTTCAGAGCAGGCCCTCAGAATGTCCTACACAGGGCAGGAATTTCCTCTAGTGGCCCCCATGGCATTGCGTTTCTGCTTTAATGTCTCCAGGAACAGGAAGCAGATGACCTTGCAGACTATTGTAATGTTTAGAAAGTTGTAGTGTTCGTCTGTTGGCCAGATGTGCCTGCGGTCCAGATCTGCCCTTTGGTTTGCAAAAGCTCAATGGGTTTCTTCCCAGCAGCCCTCGGGATCGTCTGAAGACAAGTTGCACTTTTCATGCCGGGGTCCCGCCAAGGGTGCTGGGCAGAGTAGGAGGTTTGCCCGCTGTTAATAGGTGTCCTCTCTAAACAAACACATCGACACAAACAGACAAAAGCTCATAAATAGCGTTTCTGTGGGCATGCTAGGTTAAAGCGGGTCAACCAGGTACGTTTCCTGCAAGACTGTTTGTTCACAACTGTTACTAAGCTGTGCAGAGCGGGAGCTGCAGCAGAAAATACTGGGCGTGCAACGTTTCCCGAGGGTTTGACCTCCCACATTTTTTATTTTTTCTCCCAATGTGCCTTACTGTTTTCCATAGAGACCGTTAGAAATGCCGTTTGGAAAATGCTTCCCTCCACAAATCCAGGTTCTTCCTATCATTGTCTCCAAGCTAAAAAGCCAGGCTCCTTCAACTATTTATTTCAGGACAAAGTGTTGGGTTCTTTCAGAATCCTAGCTCCTGTTCTCTCGTAGAGCCGTCAGATTAAAATAGAGGATGTCCATTTAGACTGAATTGCAGATAAACCATCTTTTTGGAGGGGGACATAGAAGTATCTTCCATGTAATATTCAGAACATACTCACATGACAAAATAACGTGTTGCTTATCTGAAATACGAATTGAATGGAGGGCCTGTATTTTTATTTGCTAAATCTGGCAAGCCTAGAAGGGCCCAAATGCCCTTCTTCCCTGCAAAGGTGTGTTTCCCTGAGAACTGGACACAGCAGCCCAGGGGTGGACTCTGACTGAGACAATTGACCTTGGGAGCTCCCTTCAATTCCGTTTTTTACCTGTCATGTTTTTAAAAGGAAAATAGTAATATTGTTATGAATGGTTAGTGGCCATTCTGCAGTTGACAGGTACCAGATAGCTTTCTCAACCCACTGGCTAAATCCAGAAACAAATTTCCCCTCCCTCACCCCTGTTCATCAGTATATTTAAGTTTCTCTGGTGTTGGTATTAGGGAGTTTGATCCAAACATCATTTATAATCCCCTTACATTGTCTGTCTTCTCCACTCCACTGTAAGAAGCTTAAAAAAAAAATTGAGGAGAGAAACCAAGATGGCAGCATAGGTGAACACCTAAGCTGCTACCTCGCACAATTTCAAAACTACAACTAAAAGACAGAACGGACACCATCCAGAACCACAGGAAAGCTGGCTGAGTGAAAATTCTACAACTAGAAGCAAAGAGAGGGACTCACAAAGACTCAGAGGAGCTGTAAAAAGCTGAGGTACAGAGACACGCTTGTGGAGAGGATGGGTGGAGGAGGGTCTGGCTGGCTTCTTCTAGCGGGAGGGAGATGGAAAATCCCAATTGCACCGAACCCCAGATCCAGGAGAGACTTATACAGGGGAGTCTGGACTGTGGTGGGAAAAAAAAAGGAGTGCATGGAAACTTAGGGGAGCCTTGAAAGACAGAGGTCTGGGGCGTGCAAAAGTGCTGATTGTGCCTCTGGCGTTCTCTAGTGTGAAGAAAACAGAACCTCACAACATCACTGAAATCCAGGTCCAACTGCACTGAACCCCAGTTTTGGGTGAGACCCTGGGGACCCAGACTCATACGGGTCCCTAGAGCACATGGAAACTCAGGGAAACCGGAAAGGCAGAGGTCCAGAAGCTCACGTGCATGCACACAAAAGACAGAGGTTTGAAGTCAAGCACACATGCACAGACACAGCTGATCCTCACAACCAATTGGCTTGGAGGTCAATGCTCCCCAGTGATACCAACAACAAACAAGGCTGTACACACAGTCCACAAAGGGGTGCACCAAGAGTGTCCACCTCAGGTAACTGGGGAGGCAGAGCCACTGGGCCACATAGGACACCTAGCACACAAAGCTACTCTACCAACTTAGGAAAGCAGCGAAATATGCAGAGACAAAAGAACAGATCACAAAAGAAAGAAATGGAGAAAAACAAATGACTGGATATAGAGTTCAAACCACAGTTATAAGGTTTTCAAGAATTTCCTAGAAAAAATGGATAAATTTAGCAAGACTCAAGAGGAGATAAAAAAGGACCAACTAGAGATGTAAAAGGACCAACTAGAAATTAAACATACACTTACTGAAATAAAAAATATTATGCAGAAACCTAACAGCAGACTAGAGGATCACAAGAATCAGGTCAAAGATTTGAAATACAAAGAAACAGAAAACACTCAACTGGAAAAGAAAAAAGAAAAAATAATCCAAAATGTGAAGATAGTGTAAGGAGCCTTCGGGACAACCTCAAGCATACTAACATCAGAATTATGGGGGTGCTAGAAGAGAGAGAGCAAGATACTGAAAACCTATTTGAAGAAGTAATGACTGAAAACTTCCCCCACCTGGTGAAAGAAATAGAACCACAAGTCCAGGAAGCACTCAGAACCCCAAATAAAAGGAAGCCAAAGAGGACCACACCAAGATACATCATAATTAAAACACCAAGAGCAAAAGACAAAGAGAGAATATTAAAAGCAGCAAGAGAAAAACAATTATTATCTACAGGGGAGCACCCATACAATTGTCAGTTGATTTCTCAACCAAAACTATGCAAGCCAGATGGGAGTGGCAAGAAATATTCAAAGTGATGAATAGTAAGAACATACAACCAAGATTACTCTACCCAGCAAAGCTATCATTCAGAATTGAAGGGCAGATAAAGAGCTTCACAGATAAGAAAAAACTAAAGGAGTTCATCAACACCAAACCAGTATTATATGAAATGCTGAAAAGTATTCTTTAAGAAGAAGAAAAAAATGGTAAAGATAAAAATTATGAACAACAAATACATATCTATCAACAAGTTTGAATCTAAAAATCAAGTGAATTGAAAATCTGATGAACAGAATAAACTGGTGAATATAATAGAATTAGAGGCATAGAAAGGAAGTGGACTCATAATTCTCAGGGGGAAAGAGGTGAGTGGGGGTGCAGGGAGAGACTGGACAAAAATCATACACCTATGGATGAGGACAATGCGGAGGAGGTAAGGGCAGAGGGTGGGGTGGGAGCCAGCGGGGGAAAAGAAACAATTGTAATAATCTGAACAATAAAGATTTATGAAAATTAAAAAAAAAAATAGGGACCAGCCATGTTTACCTTGGTCATGGTTGTACCTCTGGTAGCTGGCACAGGTGCCGGTATATGTATGTATTCAAAGAGCTTTGAATAAATGAATTCATGGCTTACTCACACTTTGGAAATCGAAGCAAACCAGATAAGCTGATGCTCCGAAAAGGAGAGCTTGCCAATGGGAGTTTTCCCCGAGGTTGGGATTTGTCATCTATCCCACGTTTTCCCAGACCCGTTAAATCCTGCTCACCTGTGTCAAAGCCAATTCCGTTGGAAGATGTGTGTGCAAAACAAGAACATCTAATTGCTATGACTAAAATAAAACATTTCAGCCAAACACGAGCCGTTTTCCAGAAGCTGAAATACTTCCGGGAGCCTGCAATTTTTATCGAGGTGTGGAACCTGGCCCTTTGTAGCAGGCTGGCCTGTGCCCAGTGGGTGTGGGAGTGGAGAAGATCACACCGGGTCTTCCCACAGAAACATCCTGATCCAGAAGAATCAGGCAACGTGAACAAGGGCAGCCTCAGGGGTGGGGCAGGTATAGGAAGCAGGACACAGCACCCCATCACTCTGACCTGGTGAACATGCATCTGGTTGTTGTCTGGCACTTGGGACCAGAAAGACTTGGAGTTTTTGCTCTAAGACATAGTTGATAGAACTGGATGCTGCCCGCTCTTGACAGGCACTCACCCACGCTTGGGGCTTGTCAATATTGAAAGCATCCTGGGACTGTCCCTGGAGCAGATTATTTATCTGCAGCTTGGCAGCTGTGGCTTCAGTGCTGGGAATGTGTGTGTGTGGGGGGAAGCGGGGTGGGGAGTGTTAGCCCTGAATATATATATATAAAAGACTAATATGTAAAGTGTCCCCTTGGGAGTTTGACCAGCAGACCGCTTGCTATGATGTGTGCTGACCACCAGGGGGTGGCATGGAATGAAGGAAGGCCCTGGCTGGTAGCCAGCCACTGGGGGAGTGAGGGCTCAGCCGGCAACTGGAAGGCCCCTAACAGCCCTGATCACCAGCCAGGCCTATGGTCCCTACCCGTGCACGAATTTTGTGCACCGGGCCTCTAGTTTATTTATAAGATAAAATGCAGAGGAGTGCAGCAAGGAGAGCCCTGGGTTCCAGCAGGGTAGCAGAGTGCAGTCCAACTTGTGTTGCTTCCTGAGGATAAGTATAAAGATCTAAGTTCAAGGGCCAATCCATGCCCTTAGGCAAGTCTTTTAACCGCAGCCTTTTTGTCCGTGAAATGGGAACAACCAGGCTGACCTCAGATTTGTGAGGACTGGATAAGATGGCAGATTTGAAAGCCCTCTGTGAATGGCCAAGAGCTGGATCAATATGAGGGAGAGTTACGACACAGTGTCCCCTTGAGCACAGTGCTCCAGCCCTCCGCGCTCGATGGATCTGGCAGGTTGCTGCCAAGAGCGCACAAAAGAGCACCCAACTGGGAGCAAAGAAAGATGTTCCTTGCACAGCCTGAAGCAAAATAAAAAGAGCTTCACATTACATTATATAATTCCTTTTAATCACGGAGGAAAACATTTGCCAAGCACACACTTGAAGACATACACTTTCTGTGGGCAGGAGTCTTTGGACTATGCAAATCCACTTGGGAACATCTTTGTGGCCCCGGGATTGTAAGGCCATGGGTGAGCCTTCAATTTGGCCTGAATGTTCCTATTGATCTCCCGGAGTCTGTTTCTGGCCTGGCCCAGGCCCTTGCTGGCTTTGCTGGTACACAGGAGCCAAATGGACACAAGTGTAGTTCCAATGCATTGGAGGGAAAATAAGGCAGGGTGTGTGGCTGCTAATGACTTGCTGCTTCCTCTGTTGTGAGATACTACACCCACTGGAAGAAATTCGTGAATGTGTAAATGTGTGTACAAGAGTCTGCGGAGCCAAGGGGATCGAGTCAGATCTCGTGCAAGGGATCGAGTGTGACCTCGTGCCTGAAGAGGGCTTTCCTGTGGGCTTTGGCTGTCCCTTCCTCCGGTGTCACATTCCCCACAGTGGTCCCTTATGGAACATACGACTTCCAGCCCCACACGGTCCCCCCGACCAGGACCCACAGACCTCTGATTCCCATCCTTCTGTTTACTTCTCTCTATTGCCAACTCTCTGCAAAGAGCACTCGGGGCTTGGAGCTGGGCAGAGGTTCTGCTTATGACTCTGGGAAGGCACAAGGCAATCTTTATGCAACCCGACCTGCCCATCCTCCCCTCCTTGCCTGGGCCAAGAATAGTCAATGATCGTGTTCTGGAATAAACCCCACCTTGTCACTGGGTGCTCTGAGCTGAGAGGATGGGGAGCAGAGCTGGAGGCACACACATAAGGCCAAGCCATAAAGCCCAAGGCTCCAAAGTCAGAGGACGCGGCTCTGATGCGCCACTTCCTCATCCCTCGCCAAGGACAAGCCTTGTTCTGATGGTACCCTGTGAGGAGGGTGTCTGCCCGCCTCTCATCAACCACTGGATTTATATACACCATGTATATAATTCACACGGGTGTGTTCCCTGAGGCAGTATTTGCATGTGCACACTCATATGTAAGCATGCATTTCTAAGAAACACAGTGTGCCTGTGAGCCCATACGTGTGTAAATATCTACCCAAGAATGCTTTTGTATGAGATCATACTTTCAGAGATCATCTCCAAGTTCAAATCAGATCTCTGCTATAAACATAGCGATGGCTCCTAAATGCTCTTAATGGGGCCCCAAAGGTCCTTCAGGTATGACCCTGGCCCCCTTGGGCAGCTTCATCCTGCACCTGCTATGCCCTCCCTTTGCATACCAGCTGCACTGACCTTCTTTTAGAACTTCTTATGCACGAGTGGTTTCCTTTCAGCACAGGACCTTTGCACATGCCTTTCTCCCTGAGTGGCACATTCTTCTCTTTCTCTAGAAAGGATCTAGCCTTCCTTAGCTCTCGGCCAAAACCTGACTTCTCCTGGAGGACCTTTACTGAGCTCTCCATCTTAGATGTCCCCAAAACACTTGTATCTCCTTCTTAGCACCGATCCCAGTATCAACTTTGTGTGATTTTTCAAAACATCTCTCTCATTACACACAGACTCAGGAAGAACACTGTGGACATGCATTGAGTTAAGGGTTTATATACTTACCCAGGAAGAGGGGTCAGTGTATGAGCCTGCCCTTACATAGCACTTAGGTAGCAGAGGGACCTTGACTACTACACGTGGCATGTTTGCTGATTTGGAGCCCATGGTAGTGTGTTTGGGAACCCCTGTGTGTGTATTTATCTAAGGAAGAATGATTAGACCCGAGTCTATCTGTGTCCTCTAGGGATGTGTATATTGGTATGGAAGTAGACCCAGAAGAACCTCCAAGTGAACATATATGTATGTGAAAATGCATGTAGGTATCTGCATCGGTATGGGTGTTGGCATCAATGACCAAGTCTGTGTGTGTGCCAGTGTGTTTGTTGGGGAGGTGTATGTATATGTATGAGTCATACTCTTCTCTGCAGCTGGGTGGGTCCCCTTCAGATTTTGAAGTAGGCGGGTTGTGTACATTAGGCAAATTGATTCACATAGACCTCGGTGTGATCTGACTTGACCAGAGTGTCCAGGAGCAAGGAGCACTGGACAAGGCGCCCATCATGGAGCAACATCCCCCTCCCTCCCTGGGCTGCTCTTCCAGGCAGAGGCTCTGGGACCACCTGACAGTGATGCTATTGGGAGGCATAGCTGTTGTCACAAGACACATTTGTAATCAAGTGCCTGGTTGCTTAAGGCTCCTGATTATCACCTTCCTTCTCTCTAATCACGTTGTGTTTTTAAATTGTTTTCATCTACATTGTTTTATTTGATAACAGGAAAATTAGAATTCCGTTGATTTGCAGCAGCATTACTTTGGTGAATGCACGCAGCTGCACGGGATCATGTTTTCCATGCCTACATCCTACCTCCTCTGGAGCAGGGAAGGGTGGGAAGGGAAGACAGTGTGATTTCTAAGTCCCCAAATGCGATCCTCAGAGCACCTGACTCACCTCCTCTAGAGGAAGTTGTGGCAAAACCCAATGCTGGCCCTCAACCACAGCCTGTTAGATCAGAATCTCAGGGGCAAGGGTAGGGGGGATGAAGGGTGCAGGGAGAGGGGGAGGGGCATCAGGAATGTGGATTTTCTCAGAATTTCTCCCCAATCCCTGTTGGGGCTTTGCAGGGTTTGGGACCTACTGCAGTAAAATAAAAGAATGTCAGGAGATTCACACCCAAACTGACCTCACTAGCCCTTCCATGGTCCTTTAGGAAGAGATTTCTAAGGCTGGCCAGCGGGGCCCTGGAGCCCGAGCCGCCATCCTCTCAGGCTGAGCGAGCAAGGTGAGCAGCTGGATTTCTAGAGAAACTCAGGGGGAACATAAAGCATCAAGGGAGCCTGTTTGTGGGCAGAACAGGCTTATGGGTGCAATACATCTCACGAGAACAGTGAGTACCTCTCCAACAAAACAAAACAAAACAAAACAAAACAAAGCAAACAAAGCAGGCTTGTCTGCAATATTTAGAAACATCTAATAGGCGTTTTATAAAGAGAAAAGTGGGCAGGAGAATGGAGACAGAATGGGGATGGTGAGAGCAACTCCCCAGAAAGGGCAGCTGTGCTCTGGGACACAAGGCCGGGCTGCAAGATCAGTAATGGCGAGGGCGGGAAGGAAAACAGGGGCTCCCCGGGACTCCGCTTTTGCTTTGTCACGGGTGTTGCTGCTGTGATTTTCACAAATCGTGTTCGCTTCCTGAATAAATGAACACATTCAGCAACTCCAGTCTTCCCCTCACAGCGCTGGGAAAATAAGACTGGAACAAGCAGACGAGATGGTCCTCGCCTGGCCCCGGTCCTACCTCATGGCTGACCCGCCTCGGGCTCCAACGTGGAGGGCCCACTCAGTGCCCATCCCACCCTGATGGTCTCTACTATGAAACCTGAGATGTTGACACAGACGTGGGCAGAGAAATGGGAACAGCACTCCATTTGCAGATGTCAAGGGTTCCCTGACTCAAAAGCCGTGATTTGACTCGGCGCAAAGCCGTGGGCCGGTACAGGTGCCTTCCTCTGCCCCCGACCTGCCAGGGGCAGCTCAGTCCTGCTGAGCTGACTCAGGTGAAGGACACTGAGCTGCCAGCTCTCCGGGCAGCCTGGCTTCCGAGCTGCTACTTAGCCACAACCGACATAAACAGCACGGGCTCACCCCCTTCGTTCCAGGCTCAGAAACTAACCCGGCCTCTCAGGAAAAATCCCTGGGGAATCAGCAAAAGGCACCCAGAAGAAACGTCCTCCCAGCGGGGTCTCTCTCCTCTCTGACCTGACCCTGGGCACAAGGGCTCTGGGTGGGCACACCTGGCTCTGCTCCACTGAGTCCTGTGATCTGCGACAACTTAAAGGAGTTAAGTTTCAGTTTCCTTTCTGATCAGATGGAGACAAATGTAATCATGGGCCGCTATGATCGCAACAGGTGCTCTGTGGAATAGAGACCCATGATTGCACTTTTCAAACAGTAGGTATGGGTCCCATATCACTTGAATTGACTGATGTGAACACCAGTCCACAGGCCGGCACAGTGGCACATAACAAGGCAGCGAGGGCCCTGCCCCGGTGCCGAGCATGTGCTTTCTAAGTCAGAACCCAGGTGCAGCGAGTGTGCTTTCAGAGGGACAAGCAGAGAAACATCTTTTCATCCACCGGCAAGGGGTGGGGAGGGAGCATTCTGTTTAATTTGTAAAATGCACCTCTGTAAGCCTGTTCCTCAACATGTGGTTTACGGACCACCCATGTAAGAAAAAATGGGCAAACTTGCCACAATGCAGATTTAAAAAATATAGATGCAAGTATTTGTTAAATAGATTGAGGTGACACTGGTCAACATGAACATATGTAAGTTTCAGGTATGGGTTTCTCTGACACAAGACCTGTATATTGCACTGGGTGCTCACCACCCAAAGTCAAATCTTCTCCTGTCACCTTAATATTAGCACTGCCCTCTCTCCTCACCCCCTCTCATCTGGCAGCCACCACACTGCTGTTTGTGGTCATGAATTTCAGATTTGCAACAACATTATGCTAGGTGAAATAAATCAGTCAGGAAAAAAGCTAAGAACGACATGATTTCACTCATGTGTGGGATAATAAATGCAGATTCTGGAGCCACAGCTCAGATCTCCCAAGCTAGATGCTCTGAGGGTGATCATTCGAAACTGCCGACCACTGTTCCTGCGAGGCCAGTAGGAATTATCATACCTGGAACGTATTATCCATAAAATACACACAATGAGGCACGTAAAAGCATTCGTGGCATATTTAGAATTCTATGAATAATCTAATTCCATTTTTATTAAAAATATATTTATACATATTGTATCGCCATGCTTAGGGCAAGGATTGGGAGCACACTCATCCCAGGCAACAGTGGCTGTGTCTAGCCGATAATGTTATCTGTGATTGAGCTCATTTTGTGCTTGCATAATTTTCCCAGTGCTCTACAATGAGTTCTATTACCTTTTTAATAAGGAAAAGAAAGTGCTTTTAACATAAAAGCAATGAAGCCAGAAGCGCAGAACTGAAGACTTCCTGCAACCTTACAGATGTCAGCCCAGGTATTTCTCACTAGAGATGATGAGACAGGCCTAGAGCAGGGAAGTGACCTGCCTGGGGTTGCCCACCCAACTAGTAGCTGGCTAAGCCAGACTCCCAGTCTCAGGCTCTGAGACCAGAGGGCTCTGAAGTGCTTGGTGCTGGCCAGGGACCTGCCTCTCTTCCTTCCAGGCCACGAGGGTGACGGAAAGACCACAGGAAGTGCAATGATTCCAAGGGTGGGGAAAGATGTAATAGCCTTTGCAGACAGGACTGTGCGGCTCTCATTAGTCTCTCTCTGGGAGTTAGTAGGTCATTTGCAAAAGGCATGGGAAGAGCAGCTGATGAAAAGGTCTAATAGTTTGGAAAACTGCTTAACCTTCCTGCTCTATTTCTGGATTTTCGGGGCCAAAGACCGTTGAGATCTGATTTCCCTCGGAGGTTTTCCTGTTTAGGAATGCAGCGAAACCTCTGAAATCCCATTGAATTGGGAGCAGCGTAGCTGGGATTAGGGAACAGTCTGAATACTTTTTAAAAACATTCAAGTCTATTGTTTTCAAGGACATAGAATTCACAGACTTGAAAGGAACGTAGTCCCGCTCCCGCTCAGCGCAGGAACTCCGTGTGCTTTGTCCTACACTGAACTTGATTTGGGCTTCCTTGAATGCTCCCAATGACAGGAGGCTCACTATTCTGATAGGTAACCTATTTCACTTTTAGAAAAGTTTTTCCTTCACCTGAGCTGGAATCTACCTTCTTCTGAGGTTCTGCTTGCTTTCTGATTTTCAGACAGAACTAAAAAGCTCTTCCTCCAATGGTTTGAAAATATCTGAAGGCAGTTATCATGTACCAATAGTATTTTTCTGCAGGCTGACCTCCACCAGGATATTCAACCATTATTTATATGATAAATGTCATCAACTCTAATTAAAAATATAAACTGCTGTCTCTACTTAACCTCTATATCTATATCTATATCTATATCTGTATCTGTATCTGTATCTGTATCTGTATCTGTATCTGTATCTGTATCATCTGTATCTGTATCTATATCTGTATCTATATCTATCCATATCAATATCCATTTCCATATCCATATTCATATCTATATCCATATCTACATCTATCTATCTTGATATCGCTATAGATATGGATATTTGGAGAGCTTAGAGACCACCTGCACATTTTATAGATCCAGGTTTCTTTTCACCTCACCTTGCTCCTATTATTCATAAGACACCCGTACTTCTCAAGTTCTTGAAAGTGCTTGGGAAGTTTGTTCTCTTAGGTATGTAAAAAATGCCTCTTTCACATTGTATTTGCACAGTCAATGAGGTAGGGATTAGTACAGAGCTGAATTTAGTATACACTACATTGTCATTGAAAAGTTTCATTCAAAGTACATTGGCCCTCCTTGCTCTTTGCTGTCAGACCACCTATCTCCCTTGCCCGGAATGATACTTCAGAATGCATTACACACCTATAGGGCCACGTGGGCCTGCACATTTCCGTAAGGTTCAGCTAAGTGCTCAGTTTATAGGAGACCTTCCCAGCCTTGGAACCAAAAATGAGTTTGCCAGGACAGGAGGCAGGCTGTGCTTCTGCTTTACCCTGTGCTTGTTTAAAAGTTTCACATCCTCTTTTCAGTTTGGGCTAATTCTCTGATGAAAAGACAAAGCAAATATTCAGAGAAGCGAACTGGGCATGCCAGTGATTGGTTTCCTGTCCCAGTCCCCAGCAACCATGCAGTCACATGCTTCGGAGGGAACATTCCTCCGTGCCCCAGCCCACAGCACTCTCCCTCTTCTCTCAACAAGGTATTGCATTTCCAGTTCTTACACTTGTCCTGGCGCAGATGACAAGCTGCCTCATGCTGCTTCCTGGTTTGCATGTGTGCTAGGCTCTGTGGGCTCTGGGCTCACGTGGTCCTGGGTTCCAGTCCTGACTCTGCATCTGGCCAGCTGTGTGGCTTTGGAAAGTTACTTAACCTTTCCGAGCCTCCGTTTTCTCATTTGTTAGGTGAGGACAATTTTGTCACCTATATCAAAAGGTTGTCAAGATGACATAATGCCTAAAAAGGTGCCTAGCATGGTCCCTAACATCCAGCAAGATTCCATACAAAGGATCTGTTTAACATTATTGATATGATGCTTCAGGAGGGAGAGACTGAACCCCATGTTTTTCTCATACTGCACACAGTAGATGTTCTCTAACTAGCCCCCAACTGATTCTGGTCTAGACTTCCTTTGGCAGTAAGTTCACCGGATTCTAAGCATCTTGTAATGACAGTTCCTATTTCCAAGCTCCTTCCCATATTCCTTCCCCCAGTAACAAACTGGGAGCGGGGAGGTGGAGGGGGAGGTATATGGGGAAGGACCCACCCTGTCCTGCCACTTTGCACACCTGTCAACTTGCATCTCAGGATAAGGTTCTCGTTTGACAGACTCTGAGGACTTGCTGTCCAGACAAAGAAAACTTTATGACCATGAAGCCAACACAGACCTTATGTAACCAACCTGTCAGCAAACAGAGGCACAGAGGGACACTGACAAACTCCTGCCTCAAAAGAAACAAATCGAAACAAAAGTGGGCAGAAAGCAAGGGACTGACACAGACCTAAAATGCTCCTGTTTGTCAAGACCCTTAAAACTGATCAGCATTCTTAAAGTCTTCTTAAAAGGACAGGACTATGCCTACGCTCCCTTTTACTGGGGAATCTAAATTAACATTCATAGCTGAACTTTTAACGGACATTACATCAGATGCTCCTCTAACCAAACAAGCATATGTAGTATAATTCCCCAATTGCTGACGGATATCTGCCGAGGACTGTTACTGAGTCAAAGAACATTCTTTCTCTTGCCCCTGCAGCAGATTGCTTGTTTATCGCCTGAATTTTTGTGTTAATAATTTTGTGTAAAAGCAATAAACACACCCACTGAAATGAATTTGTTATGTGACAGCCCCGGGTTAAAGCCTCCACAATTGAGGGTCAGGGCAGAACTCAATGGGCATGTGGTGGACAGAATACACCAGTTCCCGGACCTCCTGACAGCCGGGTGCCCTGGCTATAGCCCCATCTTCCCTGTCCTTGGCTTCTTACCTTGAGCAGGTCATTCCCCCTTGTAGGCTTTTGGTCTCTGCCGATGTCGAATGCTTTCTATGGGCTCTTCCAAGTCCAAGATCCCAGGAAGCTATGAGGAGGGTGGGGATTAGCTGGAGAAGCTGCCTGCGTCTCTGGGTGTGGGGTCCAGAGTAGGAGAAGAATGTGACAACAGGTATGAAAGCCTTTGGAGAAAGAGTAAAGGTGCTAAATGGCGGGGCACTCTTCAATTCTCCACAGGACATTCCCAAATCATAGGCACCCAAGTTTCTCCCGAGAGCTCAGTGCTCACCCAGACACTCATCACTGAACTGACAGGAAGCAGAAGGGGCCAGTGCTTTTCTGGTTGGGGACCGTGGCTGGGACAGAAGGGAAGAGAAAAGTGGAATCAGCTTTATGAGCGAGTGAAATGGCAATGAACCCTGCAGGCTGATCTCCAGGCTAGCGTTGCCAAGGAGGACGCTCCACCCGGTCAAACCTGGGCCAAGCCCTGGCTCAGACACACAGGCAAAAATAGAAAGGGGGTGAGAGAAGATGTGTTTACTTTTGTGATTTTCCCTATGCGCCTTCTAACAGCATTATCTCTCCACAAACAGGCAGTAACAGCTCCCAGGCCTGGCTTCCATTGATAAACCCTCCCCAACCGTTCAGCCCATAGTCAGTATCTGGGCAGCTGGGAGGTGTGCACGGAAGGCAGCAGAATGGAGTGAACAGAGCACTGGCCCAGGGTCTGTCACTCCCCGGTGAACCATGAACAATCCTTCCCTGTGGCTGCGCAAAATAAAGTGCTTACATCAGACAGAATCTAGAAATCTGTTTAGATTTTTGAGTTATATCTGTGGCTCTCTCCCAGGGGCCATCTCACCCCTCAAGGGAGTTTTGGCAATGTCTGGAGACATTTTCGGTTGTGTTACTGGCATCTCACGGGTAGGGGGCCAGGGATGGTGCTGAACTTCAGACAATGACTAGGACATGCCCCCACCACAGCCAACGACCTGGTCCAACGACTAGTGCCGAGGCTGAGACATCTTGGCTTATCTTAAAGTGAGAAGAGTTGTAAGGGAGAAGAGAAAGGGGGCAGGAGTAACGAAAGAGGAGGGGTGAGAACCCTGTTTCTAGATCATGGGGTGTTCATCAGCTGAGTGGCTTCCAGCTTTTCTCCCTCTGACCTATGTCCTTTCAGTTTCCCTTGAAATTACGGGGTGAAGTTTAGTAGTTGTTTTTTTCTTTTCTTTTCTTTTTTACATTAACTTCTGACCTACCCCTCAAATGCCAAGCCCTGGTGCAGCTCAAAGATCCCCACTCGGAGACACAGCCAAACAATAAGTATAAGCAGCTATGAAGCAAGTAGAACTGGAAGGTGGGTGGTGGGGGTGCACGAAGGGACACAACAGATGCTCCTAACTCCATGTCCATGAGTCAGTGTTTCTGATGTAACAACAAAGAGTAATCACCATAGGACCAGCGAGACGAGCTCGGCTGGGAGCAGGCGGAACTGACCTGGCGCCCGAGCATCAGGAAAGACCGAGTTTGCAGGCGACAGAATCAAAGGCAAGTGAAAGGGTTAAGCAATTAGGGCATGCCATTCCTGTGCCATTCCACATTAAGTCACCGGGCAGTTATTACAAATAGTTACCTGTGGTTTCCAGTGGGTGAGGCAAGCACACTCCAGTCAAGGGGTTTTGGAGAAACAGGTGCAATGAAGTCATGGGTCAAACAATTTATTTACTGTAAACTTTAGACTTTGCTCAGGAAAAACAACTGAAGCTACCCCTGAAATGCCTGCCTACAACACCCTGTTTCAGCAAAGAAGAGGAGCACGTTCACAGCTGTCAGGTCCAGGATACTCCGGATCCTCCATCCGAGGGGGCAGGAAGGAAGGTCTCCTTCAGATACAGATTACCAGCAGCAATAAATTACCCCCTAATACTTGACTGATGAGGTAGATACGCAGAAAAGTCATCGAAACATAGCAGCCCCAAGTCCTCTGGGACCGAAGCCCTTCAGACATCAACGGACACGTTCCCTGCAAAGAGGAACTGAACTGTACAAGACACCATCACTCCAATAGATATTCTCTTTTTTACAGCTTACAAAAATAAAAAAAAAAGGGGGCAGAAGGATGTTCTTCCTCCTGCACATCTCTATACAATTTCGTTCTATAAATTTATTACACTTAAGTTAAATAGGCTGCTTAGTGTCTTGTTGGGGAAGGGGGGGTCTGAAAGAGTAGAAAAGCTGCATTAGAGCAGCGAGTCATTTGTGCTACAGTTCCTCCCTTGGGAATCTATGCTATCAGCAGGCACAGTACCTGGACGGTTCGCAAAGTCTTCCCTGCCCCGGGCATCCTCACCCAACAGTTTGCTGTCTTTCTCCTGCCCCAGGTGATATCCACTGGTCTCCCCCGTGTAGTCGGACTTGTCATTGCTGTTGGAGTAGCCGTTCCCGTAGGCCTTCAGAGAAGACCTGCGCAGGCACAGGAGCTCCTGGAAGGCGCTCCTGAAATCGGGGCTCCGGCAGTAGATCAGGGGGTTGAACGCCGAGTTGACATAGCCCACCCAGTTGAGGAGGATGTAAACGTCCTTCGGGATGAGGTTATCCTGGATCACGTGCACGATGTTGACGATGAAAAAGGGCAGCCAGCACAGGGTGAACGTGCCCATGATGATGCCCAGAGTCTTGAGGGCTTTGTGCTCCTTCAGGCAGAACTTGGAGGACCTGCGCGGCCCGTGCCCGCTCCGCCCGTCCTCCACCTGGCTGAGGTTCTGGGCGTGGAAGCGGCCCTCGAATTTGTCGATCCTCTGGAGTTGCCTTTTGGCCACCTGGAAGACCCGGGAGTAGACGAAGACCATGACCACCAGGGGCAGGTAGAAGGAAACGATGGAGGAGGCGATGGCATACGCTTGGTTCGTGAAGAAGTCGCAGCAGGTGTCTTTGGCATAGCACTTGATGGCTTCGTCGTGGGTGGCCCGGTACCAGTGCATCTGGATGGGCAAGAAGGAGGTCAGGCCGGACACGATCCACACCATCAGAATGACCACCCGGGCCTTATTCTTGGTCAGCAGGCTCTGGTACTTGAAGGGCGACGTGATGGCGAAGTAGCGATCCACTGCGATCACGCACAGGGTCTCGATGCTGGCCGTGACGCACAGCACGTCGATGGAAGTCCAAAACTCGCACCAGAAGTTGCCGAAAGTCCACATTTTCATGAGGATGTGGCTGGCCCCAAAGGGCACCACCGCCAGGCCCATGACCAGGTCAGCACAGGCCAAGGAGGTGATGAAGTAGTTGGTGACCGTCTGCAGGCGCTCGAACTTGGCAATGGCTGTGATGACCAGCACGTTTCCAAACACGATGGCCAGGACGATGAGCGACATGAGGATGGCCATGCCCACCACCCACGTCTCATCCCGCTCCTGCGCGAGGTCTTGGCCCGGTGCATGGCTTCCGTTGGGCGCCAGCAAGAAGACGGTGCGGTTCCCCGGTTGCCCCATGGCGCGCAGGCTGGCAGGTGAGCGCGAGGGCTGCGGGCGCGCTGGCCGCGCCTCAGAGGGCGGACCTCGGGCTGGGCGCTGCGGCCAGCGCCGTGACGCCTGGAAGCCTCATTCAGCCGCCGTGGGGTGGGTGTGGTGGGAGCCCGTCCTGCACTCAGCTTGCGGGGTGCGCGGGGTGCCCGGGGCTCGCGGCGCGCGTCAGTCCCAGCCTGAGGTCTAGAGCAGCCGCCTCCAAGTGCGCGCTGCCCGTTATGTGCACAGGACTTTAGAGGAACGGCCTCCCAGGTGACGTGCGGGAACTTTCCGCCAATGGCTCACCGGCCTCTGCACAGGGGCGAGGCCCCCACCTCTTCCTGCCCCTCCCCTCCCCTCCCCTCTCCCGCCCCCTCCTGGGGCGGGCCCGGGCGGAGCCCAGCGACTCCGGTCAGGCGGGCGGGCCACCACCCCTCCTGGCTCCCCTGCCTGGCCCCCGGAGGGCTGGCGCTGGGGCTGGCACGCTTACAGCCAACCTGGGGAGCTTTGGGCTCTTGGGCGGCTGCTACCTGTCCGCCCGGGGCGCTGGTGGGGACTGAGATCTCAGGTCAGAGGGCGGCCCGCGGACACTCCCCCCTCCCCCCAATTCGGAAACAGAGGCGAGTGCCCAGGGAGACACGCACCGACAGGCACACTCGCACCCCGACCGACATGCTCGGGCTTATACGGAACCACAACCATCGACGGAGACACACCCGTCCCGCGCACCGACAAACACCCTGGCGAGCTCCGAAGCCAGCCGACGGGCGCAAGCAAAGTCACCCTGCCCAACCAACACAGAGACACACACTGCGGCACCCAGAAGCAGAAAGGCACGGGCACACACAGAAGTAAACAACACACAAGCGCTCACTCGGAGGCCCGCAGAGCGCCCCATCCAGGTACTCCAGACCCCTCACCGTGCACCCGGACCTCCACTCGGTCCCCCTCTCCTTCCCACCCACACACAGAGGGACGCAGGCATATTCCCTTTCAAACATTTGGCAAGACCACAGGAGGTGACTTCAACAGCTGCTGGTTTCCTCAGCGCGCTCGCTGTCAAGTACTTTGGGTGCCCTCCCTGGAAATTTGCAGGCGTTGAGACATACAATCTCACCCTTCGGGCTTCATTTGGAGCTGGAGCTGGAGGATATTATATGCATGAACAGTATGTGTTTGGGGACCGAGAGAGAAAGTGGAATGCTTTAATTTTTAATTCTTGGGAGTGTGGCACCACTCCCTCATTTTTTCTGTTGGAATGAAAACGCATTGACAATGGAATAGTTTTCACTTCAGCCTCAACTTCTTCAGTAATCCCATTGCAACTAGAAAGATCCTCTCTTTTCAAATCTGCTGGGAAGTTTGTTGGTCTGTTAGGGTGAACCATTTGAAATTGCCGCTATTCTGTGACTTCCGACTTTGAAAAATAGCAATTTCAAAGGGCTCAGGTTATTACTGTGGCTAGCATTAAGGACGTTTTGCAGGCACAGAAAGCAAAAGATCATTTCTCCTTAAAAATATCAGGCCAGCCTTTCCAACTAGGGTCTTTGTCTATGAAATACAGTATTAACCTCTGGCATATGACGTTACTATTAAAAAGAAATTCTTTTTTCAGGTTTGATTTCACATGTGTTAGTAGTGTTTGTTTTTTTTTAAAGTATTTTCTACAGTGTAACCAACATACTTTGCCGGTTACATAATAACAACAATGAATAACATTTATGTGCTATGTGCTTTTCATACATTATTCCATTTCATTCTTCCCATAATAATAACAATGGATAACATTTATGTGCTATATGCTTTTTATATATT